>CAKNYM010044017.1:6073-35480 GCA_932195095.1 Andricus curvator
TGTTTTTGACCAAAATTACCGGGCACAAAATTTAATTTTTGCGGCATAAATTAGCACTAAATAAGCACTAAATTATGGCATAGTGCCCATATCGATATAACAATGTTGCAATTCCAGCTTCCGGGACCTAACTTTTTGCATTATTTTGCAAAATCGAAAATTCAAATTTCGATCGCACGAAAAATAATCAAAAATTCCATTTTGCGGTCAAACTATGCAAGATACGACAGAAGATATAAGAACAAAAATTTTGCACCCAAGAAAGATATACAAACGTCTTATAAATCACTTTTTGATAGGATGCGTATTTTTTGTTTTATTCGTAAAAAACATTAAAAATAAAAAAAAATTTTTTTGAACAAACGACGCAAGGTACGAAAAAAAATTCACCAACAAAAGTTGTACACCCAAATAAGATCTATAAATTTGTTATTAATCATTTTTTGATGGAACGCACAGTTCTTGTTATTGTTTTAATCGTAAAAAATAACATTAAAAATAAAAAATATTTCTTTTTTAAATGACACAAGATTTGAACAAAATGAATAGAAGAAAGTTTTTCAACCAAAAAGGATCTACAAATTTGTTATTAATCATTTTTAGATAGGACGAGTCGATTTTTTTTAATCGTAAAAAATAAGACTGAAGATAATTAATTACATTTTTGGAAAAACGACACAAGAGACGAAAAAATGAATCAACAGAAGTTTTTCAACAAAAAAAAAGATCTAAATTGTATGTACAAATTTTCTTAGAACCACTGTACGCTACGATGCGTAATTTTGTTTTCAATCGTAAAAATAGCATTGAAAATAAATAAATTAAATTTATGGAAAAACGACACAAGTTGCAGTAAAATTTTTAATAATAACATTGTTTTTTTATGGAATGTGCACTTTTTTAATTATAAAAACAAGACAATGAAAATACGTATGTTTTAATACCAATGTATAATTGTATATTATGAATTATAAATGATACACATTTTCAGGGTAGCTGAGAATAAAATTTAATGCAAAATAAGAAACAAATATTAAAGGAATCATGATAAATAAAATTTGTACTTTATTTTGCAATATCTGAATAAGCAATCCCAGGATGAGGTACAGAAATCAATGCAATATAAAATGTGATATAATAGTGTTGAACATAATGTAGAAAAGTTCGCATTTTGGACAAAATCGAGGGCGAAGCACGAGATACGTGATGAGAATGTGTTCGTTAAAGCCGATGAGTTGAAGCAACTTGACCGAAGCACACGCAAGATGATGACAATCCATCGAAGTCATCATCCTAGATCTTCCGTACCTCGAATATACCTCCCTCGAGATAAAGGGGGTAGAGGCTTGCTGAACTTAGAGTGTCTTCATCGCAGAACGGTTCTGGCTACAGCCTGCTCAGTTCTAAATAGCACAGATTCTCTTATGCGACTCGTACATCAAAATGAAGTCGTCAATGCTGCGGCGTTTCTACACCGTGCTGCAGATAGGGCCGCAGAGGAGCTTGGCTTTCCATTTGATTCCAGCGACACTACACATGGCCTAGCATCACTAACACCTTTGGTGCTCAAAAGTCGTGTACAGGAAGCAGAATATACGCTTCTACTAAAGGGTTTTGCACAAGAAAATCCTTTGCAGTGCGCTGGAGACGTCTCACGGACGTGCCGTCCGCGCACAAACTCATAACGCTAACCAATCGCGTGCAACCTGTCGTGCTGCTGCGGTCCGAGCGGTGACGCACACAAGAACATCGCTACTTACTCTAGTTCGCAACGCACTTGAGTAAGTGCTACCACGGACCGTAGAAGCACCGTGCTGCTACGGCAGGTTGCTCGCGATTGGTTGGCGTTATGTATTCGTGCGCGGACGGCACGTCCGTGAGACGTCTCCAGCGCACTGCAAACGATTTTCTTGTGCGAACACCTTAAGAGAACATGCTGACAAGCCCCTTCATGGTAAATTCTACGGCATTATACGTAGAGAAGAGCTCTCGATGGGTCTGTCCAACATGTTTCTCAAGTCTGCTGGATTAAAATCGGAGACTGAGGGATTTCTTTTTGCCTGTCAAGATGGCGTTATAGACACCTTAGTTTACCGCGAGCGCATAATGAATATACCTGTAGGCGATACCAACTGCCGAGCGTGCAAGCAAGAGCCAGAAACACTTGGACATGTTCTCAGTGGATGCTCAAAATATGCACGATACGGGTACATAGAGAGACACAATGCAGCTCTAAAAGTGTTATATTACCATCTGAGGCACTTCTATGGTGTTGATCTATTGCCCGTCTTGCCATAGACCCAGGGGGAACTCGAGTCCGTTGTGGAGAATGATCAGTGTAAGATCTACTGGAATTTCTCATTCTCGACCACTCAACGTACCAGTGCTACGAAGCCTGATATTGTCCTCCAAGATCTGAAGAACAAGATCATTTACGTGATTGAATTCTCGGCACCAGCCGATGGTAATATCACGGCAAAGGAGGAAGAAAAACGGGCGAAATATCAAGCACTTCTTTTCGAGCTGAGCAGGCTGTACCAAGGCTTCAAAGTCCATCTTGTAGTTCTCATAATCGGCTGTCTTGGAGGTATGAAAGCTTCATTTATTAGCCAACTCAACAAGATTCCGGCTTGCCAGCGTCAGGGTCATTCCATCGCGAACCGGATGCAAAAGGCTGTTCTTCTGGGATCACTTCATCTGGTCCGTCAACACTGTTCCTCATAACATTCTACAAAGATTGGTAGCTCTAAAAAAGTATCCAGAGGTGAAACCTTCATCTCCAACTATCCCGTCTGCCGCGTAAGGTCATCCGCGGCTAGAGACCTGACTCCAAGGAACAGTGTTGCTCGATGTTATCTCGCGTACATTTCCCGCTCTTGCTTACCTTCTAGGACAGATGGAGCAGAAGCGGATGACGTACACGTTCCAGTTCTCACACATAATAATATTCCGATTGAAAATTAATGAGTTTTTATATCGAAAGCAAAAAAGTGTTAATAGAGCAATTACACAGACCGACAAAAATGACATCTTTTTTGTACCCAAAGACCGGACTACACTGAGAAAAATGGATTATACCCGGTAATAAAAAATATGTTACCGGATATAATCTTGGACTATTAACTACGGGGCAACGATCCAGATTATTAGAACTACAATCAATAGATATTAAGAAATAGATATTACAGGATAACATATTGGATTATTAAAATTTATAATCTGAGATAATAAAATCTATGATCCAAGATTTTAAAATCTAATATCAATATTAGAATCCTGGTCCATTAGATAACCTCAAATATATATAATAATTTTTGCAAACGTATTTTTAAACCTATACAAAATTTTGATAGACGAGCTCAGAAGTAGAACTGGAAACAAATTTCAATTTTTTAAACACACAATAAGCAGCAAAGTGGCTATCATAACACTACAAAAACGAAAGTAAAGGAGGCTAAGTTTCTGACTTGTACAAGTGGCAGTGATATCTAATGAAAAGAAATATAAACTTACCCATTTTCAAAATCTAAATCACGTGTGATTTAGCACTAATAATCATTTTATAACTTAATTATTACTTGTTTTAATGCGAATGGATGCATATGATACGCGCCACGATGCGACGTACGATCTGAGACTACACAGACGCCTGGATATTTTAAAATCTGAGGTGTTACAATTTAATGCCTGAAGATTATAAGAATTTAACATCTAGAGATTATATTTGGTAACATCTTCATATATTAGAAAAACATGATAGATTATACGCGCTAATATACTTTTCTATACGGTGTATTATTCTTTAATTGTATTATCCAGTTCGCATAAATCTTAAAATCGAATCCGTTATCCAAATTTTTCCTATACGTCAGGTTTCTGAGATATTCTAACCTGAAAGTGCAAAAAATGGCTATTTTTAGACATATTTGAGGCAATATAACACGATCATGAATTCTGTTCTAAAAACTGTTAACGCCATCGTTTAGTACTCATTTTTATCTTCCATTTCCATTTTTGATCATCCTGAATCGATTTTTTTTCTCCGAGATATCGCACATTAACCATTTCAGTTCCACAATGCAAAGCGAAGAGAAACTGACATGGTTAGTGTGTCATATCTCGGAGAAAAAAAATCGGTTCGGGATGATCAAACATGGAAATGGAAGATAAAAATGTATATTAAATGATGGCGTTAGCAGATTTTAGAAAGAAAATTGCTGGTTGTGTTATATTGCCTCAAATGTGGCTAAAAATAGTCATTTTTTCACATTTAGGTTAGGATATCTCAAAAACCTGACGTATAGGAAAAATTTAGACAGCGGATTCGTTTTTAGGACACCAAAATCCTTCGGGGTCACATAGTCCGGTCTTCGGGTATAAATTTTGTATCCATCTGGTCCATTCACGTTATATAGCTTCCAATGTTATACTGAGCATCTGTACTGGGCCAGTACTGGCTGGTAATGCTCCGCACTACTGGCGTGCAGCACTGCACGCCAGTACTGGTTCTGTACTGGAAAACCGCTGGCGTACGAAAATGCCGGAGTTAATTTTAAAAATGATAAAAAATCATTCAATTGTTTTTAGGACTATCCATTCATCATCATACGACTGCATATCGTCCGAATATTATTTATAATTACAAAAGTACCAATTTTAAACATTTTGTTTAATTTTAATACCCACTATTGCTATACTCTAAAGATATGTAAGAAAAAAGGTATTTAAAAAATAAATAATAATTGATTGCGAGTATTTTGTCTATAAATCTTAATGATCCTGCTTAGAATGAATACATATATTACATTTTTAAACATTATATTAAGAATCAAATTTCTAACGGTATACGGGGTTTCGAATCTACATTTATACCAGAATCTATCGCCTAGCAGTCGGTAACCTTAACCATTACTCTTTCATAAGCTACAGCTCAAAAAAGTTAAAACAACCATTTTTTAACTCTTTTTTCTCATTAATTTGTTTATTATCATGCGACATCATATAGGTGTAAAATAAATGAAATGTTAACGGGAATATAAATAAAATAATTTTTAAATAAATAATTTAAATCGATTACAATTTTTCTTCGTGTAATATTTGGTTTTTTCGCGTTTTAGACCATTTTACAACTGTTGATAATGAAATGAAATGTCATTTTTAATGAGCATTTAAAATTTGTATCGACGGAACTTCGAAATTCTACACGGAGAAAAATAGATATTGAAGAAGTCTATCTAGATATTACTAGTTAATATCTTAGCGATTTAACTATGGGACAGAAATCTAGATATTGAAGTAGAGCATCCATAGATATGAAAAAGAAGATTTTACCTGACAATATCCAATATATTAAATGGCAGAATCTAAGATATTTAACAAATATATTTTTTAATTATGCAAAAATTACCTGTAAAGCATGCCAATTTCTATAAAATCCAATAGGATTTTGCTCTGTTCTTGATGTCCGAATCCTCGAGCATTGATATTAATACGCTGTTCAAGACTAACATAAGTGATGCCTGTAGAGTGTAGCGCCAAGTCCTAATTTTCTTTAGAAAATTATGATATCCATGTAAAAAAACACTTAATCCATTTTCCGCCAAATTTTTTAACGCAATATATAACCGAAAAACCACAACACACACGACGATTGCTCAAGATATGGACAAAGCGGTGTTAAAATCTTTTGACGCCACGCCACACGTCAACGACATTGCTCCGATAAAATTTCGCTTTTTTAACATCTTAGATATTAACGGTTAATATCACACATTTTGTCCTTTCAATATAAACAGAAATTGCCCTTCAATATTTTGTATATTGAATAGAAGATATTAGATATTATACCGTAATATCTGTATATTATGGTTAAATATCAAAGTTTTTAATATCTACTTTTCAATATCTATTTTTCTCCGTGTATAGCGAACGGCGACAATTTTTTTATTAACAAATTCTTTTAAACTTTCGTGTAACGTTTTGCTTTTTAGGTATTTTAGACTATTTTACAACGATTAAGAATTACATCAAATGTCATTTTTTCTGAACATTTACAATTTATCATAAAGATGGAACTTACGAGTTTTTTTCCTTAAAAAAAAAAACGAAAAAAAAATTGTTTTCACGATATTTCCATTTATAGTTTTTCAAAATTTTAGAACACATGAATCATATTTTTAAACTTACTTTTTTTCATTTTTTAAATATTTATACTGTCCGCGTAGTACTGCCCCGATCATGGAGCCAAAACCGTCCGCCAGTACTGGGCGAACTGCCGATTATCTGTACTGGTGACCAACACTGGGCCAGTACTGCGCCGCAGTAATGCACCACATCAGTAATGCGGACGTTATCCGTTTTGGTCATTCTAATTAGTATAATCAAATAAAAATAAACTTTGGGAAGTCCTTAAAGTGTACGGAGTAAATGGAGGGCTCCTACAAGCAATAAAAACAATATATACAGGTAGTAAAGCGAGTGTAAGGGTAAATGGGAAACTGAGTGACTAGTTCGATATTATGCAAGGCGTGAAACAAGGATGTGTTTTGTCCTCGTGGCTATTTATCATATTCATGGATAATTGTCTAAGAACTGCCCTCTTCGACGAACAAGGTGTAGATCTCGAAATAGTCAAGGTACGTGGGTTAGCTTTCGCAGATGGCAAGATTGTTATGGCAGAATCAATCGAGTACTTGCAAAGAATGTTGAATAAACTTAATACAAGCATGAAGAACATGGCCCCCAAAATTAACGTAAATAAAACAAAAATCATGGTGTTTGAGGGAAAAAGTGAGAAAACAATATGCAACATTGGCTTAAATGATGAGAGATTAGAACAAGTTGACAAGTACGTATATCTAGGTAGTCTATTCACTAGCGACGGAAAAATAGATGGGGAGTTAGATAGGCGCATAAATAAGAGTAAGCAGCTTATCGGTAGAGCAGGGTCCATCCTAACAAATAAAAACATCAAAAAAAGCTAAAATGGCCATACATAATTCTATATTCGTACCGACTGTACTATACGGTAGCGAGACATGGGCCTGCCAAGAGAAGGAAAGGAGTAAAATTAACGCGATTGGCATGAAAACTCTGCGCATAATATGCGGGAAAACACTGATGGACACCGTCCGAAACGAGATAATCCTCAAAGAATGTGGCACAGGAGAGATACTAGTTGAAATATGGGAAAGAAATCAGTTAAGATGGTTCAGACATCTTGAAAGAATGAAAGATGAACGACTGACCAAACAAGTGTATAAAGGTAAAGTAAATGGCAGAATGCCCAGAGGTAGACAGCCGAAAGAATGGTTAGAATCTGTAAATGAGACATTAATCCGAAGAGACATAAGAAGCCATAGAAACACAAGAGCTTGCATGAAAAAATGCATGGACGTGAAGAAAGCTAGAGTAGTATGCCAGCACAGAAAAGTGTGGCGACAAATAGTTTGTAAACAGAGTGACAATAGAATGAATGACGCCTGAAACAAAGACCTTGGATACTAATGGGCCCAAGTGGGGAACCATACATAACAATTTTGTGAGGCTCTTCACTTGGGGTGATCGCTAGAGAGATTGATCAGCAACCTGGGTCGGAGCAGTGTTGCGGAATAAACGTGTCATTTAAATAAATAACACGAGAATTCCAGATCAATCTAAAATATCTATACCTAACCTCATACCTATATACCTACCTACTTTATACCTATACACCCATATACACACTACAATTTTCCAACCGAGCAAGTCACGCCTACCCCGAAAGGGAAATGGCTTAATGGTATAATAATAATAAAAAACGTATAAACCAATATAAACACGAGCTGCATGTTACTGCGCCTCATTCGCCCCTATTCGCGACTGTGGTACGTTTTTTACAAAGATAATATTCTTTAAAGATAATTATTATCAGAGTTTTCTTTGGCTAGCATAAATATATAAATATTTATTTTATTTAATGTTCAATTATTATTATAAGGTTTCAAATTTTATGTAATTAACGAGCGGTAAAGCTAAACCCAACAGTATTTTATTATTAATCAGCAAATAATTTTGTTACTTATACCTTATTCTTAATTGAATGTTAATATAAATTCTTTTTTCTTAATCTTCTGAATAATTAAAAATATTCGTAGAAGAACTTTAAACGTTCTTCCATTTAATCCATTCATGTTTTTCTTGTTTTCTGGTGGATTTTGGAGAAAAATTTTTATGAAGGAACTTACAGAAGTGAAATCTTCATTCCGAAGGGTTGACAACTCGACCGACTGGGTGTATACACCTACTGCTGACTTCAAGATACTTCAGGATATTTCAATGACTTCAGAAGATTTCTCTTACTTCAGGAGAATTCAAGTGACTTCATGTGAATTCACGTGACTTTATGTGAATTCAAATGACTTCAAATATTTCAGGAGATTTAAAGTGATTTCAAGAAACTTCACGTGAATTCGCATGACTTCATGTAACTTAAGGTGAATTCAAATGACATAAGATATTTCAAGAGAATTCAAGTGACTTGAAGTGACTTCAGATAATTCAGGAGATTTCATTACAAGTGTACACCTGACTTCACGAGTAATCAACCCCTCGCTTCATTCTCTTGATATGAGTTTTTGAAAGAAAAGTTCGAATAGAGTTTTGAACTTTTCTTACATACTGGAGTACTGCGCATGCATATTATTGGCAAGATTCTTTACATTCTCACCTTAATGAGAAGGTATTGGTTTTATGTGAAAATTGACGTTCGCGGATTTCATCAAATCTCGACGTTTTCGGACTCATTGATTGAGAAAAAATGGATTTTACTTCGGTGCACGTCTGTCGTCGTCGCTGTCGCTGTTGTCCTCGTCTGTAAACACGATGACTTCCGAGGCAATTATCCGATTCTAGGGCCCTTTGGCACACTGTTTTAAGGCCTAAAAAGAAAGGACAAGTTCGTTAACCAGCCATTTTTTTCCAATGGTTCTGGTAATATCCATAAAAAAGGCTTTAAAAAAAATCCATTTTCCAGCGAAAATATTAGAGATACAAAAAAATGCTTAAGAGCGAAATTGTTAATTCCGAAAAGATCTACAAATTTGCGAAGATTTTGTTTTTATATGACCCATAGTTTTTGTTTTAATTGTGAAAAATGCTATTAAAATTTTAAAATTCCATTTTTCGGTGAAACTATGCAAAGTACGATAAAATGTTACAAAACAAAATTGTTCATCTCGAAAAGATCTATACACATTTTCTGAAGAACATTTTATTATCAAAAACATAGTTTTTCTTTAATCGTGAAAAATATTATTAAAAATTAAAAATTCAATTTTGTACCAAAATTATGCGAGATAAGAAAAAATGGTAAGTACCGAAATTATTCATCTTAAAAAATTCTACAAATTTTCCAGAGACTTTTTTTATAGCACGCAGTTTTTGTTTTACTCGTGAAAAATTTGATGGAAATTCTTAAACATTTCGCTTTCCGGACGAACTACTATGCAAGATAAAAAAATAAATTAACAGAAAAAAATTATTCACCATTTTTTGATACGACACGTAGTTTTCATTTTAATCGTACAAAATGCCATTAAAAATAACAGATGTAAATTTATAGAAAAATGACACAGAAAATGGTTGACGGCAAAAATTTTCGCCTGAACCAGAATTCCCGGATCAAATTACAGAAATTAATATAATATACATTTAATATTATAGAGTTTAACACTGCTGTCCAAAGGATAAAGATACATAAGTGCATTGTCGTTTAGGTCATCGACTTTTCGATTGTCACATATAAGAGAAAAACACTGAACCGCAATGTCACTTACATATCTTTTTATCTTGGATGGCAGATCATATCATGGAAAATTTTTCGTTATGAAAAACTTCAATCGAGTGCAAAGCGCGAGACACTTGATGAGAATATATTCGTTAAAGCGTGTGAAATATATGTCATTTTTAACAACGAACATATTTCTCACTCTATTATAGAAAGAAAATGTCGCGGAAAATTGCGTTACGTAATTTATGATGATCCCTATTTCTCAAAAGATTATTATTATTATTAGTATACCATTAAGTGGATTCATTTTCGGGGTAAGCGCAAACTCGTTTAGTTCTAGCCTCATTATACTATCCAGAGATTCAAGAATTTATGTGGTAAGGATAAGGAAACAATGCATAGGAGACGAGATGAATTTTAGATTGATCTAGGATTCGCATGATGTTCATTCCAACAACATATGATCTAGGATTCGCATGATGTTCATTCCAACAACATACTTTTCCAACAACAACTAGGGTTGCTAATAAATCTCTCTAGCAATCATCCCAGGGTGAGAGCTTCACAAAGTCATCGCACATCACCGTTCACACATTACCATACAAACTAATTAATAAACCAATTTGATGAATGAAAATGTAAACTTGATAGAAAAAGTCCATAGATTTTTCAAAAAATATTCTCATATCTCTAAAATTACTGCAAATTCTGTAAGCTTATCTATAAGGGAAATTATGCTATCTCTATTTCAACTGAAAATCGATAATTTAAAATGTCTTCAACTGTGGTTTTGCCGGAGTGATACTTAATATTAACCATGCATAATATACGAAATAGTTGTTATGACAAGACAGGTGTTACGGCAGAAATATATGTAATTTATCGGTGCCCGTCTCTTTTTTAGAGGGTCTGCAGGTTACGTAATACGGCGACAGATGTCACTAGTATCGGGGCGGTAAAGAAGGGCAAGGGGGAACCCCAGATAGGAATCGTGCAAATTGAACTGCCTCGCGTCTGAAACTGAACGAGTACAGAGGGTCCACAGACAGTGTGGCAACCTAGTGTCATTCTTGCTGTTTGGCTCAATTTTCTTATACATATACTATAGATAGATAAATAGTATAGTACACTATAGAAAACCTCAACTTAAAATGGTGGCATCCCTTCTCAAAATGGCGGCATCCGGCTAGGTTGCCACACTGTCTCTGGACCCTCTGTGTGAACGAGGACATGTGTGTGTGTGTGTGTGTGTGTAGAAAGAAAAAAGAATGACCGGGAAAGGGCAAAGGGGAATACAAGGTAAGGTATAGTTGAAGATTGCAGGCAGTATAGAACTTTAAACCAGAGAAAGAGAAAGATAGAGAGCGAAAGGGAGGGAAAGAGGCGGTGTTGTGTTTACGTCACAAAAGCACCTGTGGAACCTACAAATTCCTGAACACGCAGCGGCAGCAGTCATGTTACCTATTCCGACGAGAAGGTCCGTATCGAGTACCTTTATCAATTTTTTTCCGTACCGAATCCAGAGAACGAACCAGCTCTTTGCAAAGCCGTTACGCTTCAATAAATTCGTGGCACAGCATATCAAACAAGTTCGTGCTTGTGTCATATGAGGCGCGCCGCGATTCGGGGTAAAAGGGGGGTATATTCGAGGGTATATTTTGTTCCAATCTTGAAAGAGGGACGAATGGTCCTAATTACACACTCTGGAAATTTGTTTTTGTTACAATTTTGACGAACACCTGAATTCAAGAATTTAAAGAGCATAATCATTTATTGAATTTAAGAACTCAAACATTAAAGAATTTTAAAAACATTAATTATTTTTTAAATAAAATTTCAATATAATTGAAGCGAATTCAAACGAATCCAAAGAATTCAACAGAATTATAAAAACTCAATTAAATTCAGAAACCCTCAAGGAACTCCAAAAGAATTGATGTAACTTCATAATTCATAAGAATTAAAAAAAATCACTCGTATAGAAATTTTTCAATGGAATTGAAGCGGATTCGAATGATCAAAAAAATTCCATTGAATTAAAGTTGAATTGAAGCGGATTTAAAAGAATTAAAATTTCAAGGAAATTCCAAAGAATGTAACGTGAACTCGCATACGAATTCAAAGAATCCCAAGCATCTAAAAAAAGGCCAAGTAATCCAAGTAGAATTGAAGTGAATTTAAAAAATGCCAGTGAATTTAACTGACAATTATAAAA
This sequence comes from Andricus curvator, assembly GCA_932195095.1. Classification (NCBI taxonomy): domain Eukaryota; kingdom Metazoa; phylum Arthropoda; class Insecta; order Hymenoptera; family Cynipidae; genus Andricus; species Andricus curvator. The sequence goes on from CAKNYM010044017.1 coordinate 18,058, forward strand.
ACTAATTGAATCAGTTACTGACTGGTAAATTCAAAAGATTTCAAAAGTTTACTTTTTTTTTTAAGAATTCAAGAGAATAAATTATTGAAGGAATGGGCCAAGTACAATAATTCAAGTATCAAAGTCGCAGATTTAATACCTGTTTAATTTTTATTTGTTATTTTTTAACGTTCCCTTACTACTTGTTCTGCTGAACTGCCCCTGCTGGTTCACTAGCCAGTCCTTTAGCCTCAATTAAAACGTATACTTCTCAATCTTATAATAAATTGAAAACCTTCCAATTTCCTAATATACTCTAGGCTTATAACCTATTAATTTAGCTTGCATAATTACAATTGCGAAAAGAAACGTATATATAATGCGCCTTCACAGGCTTCTCTCAATGCATTGATTATATTAATTATCCAGATAGTTTCATGAAAATAAGATGAAAATTTTGGTTTTCATTTCCTTTTAAGGCTATGTACTTCGTTAGTAGCCATAATTGTGAAAGAACACAGGTGGAAATACACCACCGGCACAGTACTGACCCAGTACAGATTGCCGGAGTCCCAGTACTGGGACAGTACTGGCGCGGTACTGCACGCCAGTACTGGTTCTGTACTGACAAACCGCTGGTGTATGAAAATGCCGGAGTTAATTTTAAAAATAATAAAAAATCATTCAATTGTTTTTAGGACCATCCATTCATCATCATACGACTGCATATCGTTCGAATATTTTTTATTTATAATTACATACAAAAGTACCACTTTAAAACTTTTTGTTCAATTTTAACACACACTTTGACTATACTCTAAAGATATAAGAAAAAAAGAATGAATACATATATTACATTTTTAAACATTATATTACAAAAAAAATTCTAACGCTACGGGGTTTGGAACCTACATCTATACCTGAATCTATTGCCTAGCAGTCGGTAACCTTAACCATTACTCTTTTATTAACCATTACTCATGTTAACTCTTTTTTCTCCTTAATTTTTTTATTATCATGCGCCATCATATAGATGTAAAATAAATGAACTGTTGACGGGAATATAAATGAACTAATTTTTAAAGAAATAATTTAAATCGATTCCAATTTTTCTTCGCGTAATATTTTGTTTTTTTTTTCGCGTTTTAGACCATTTTACAACTGTTGATAATGAAATGAAATGTCATCTTTAATGAGCATTTAAGATTTGTATCGACGGAACTTCGAAATTCTATCGCGAACTGCGACAATTTTTTTTAAACTTTCGTGTAACGTTTTGCTTTTTAGGGGTTTTAGACTATTTTACTACGATTAAGAATTACATCAAATGTAATTTTTTCTGAACATTTACAATTTATCATAAAGATGGAACTTATAATTTTTTTCCGTCAAACAAAAAAAACGAAAAAAAAATTGTTTTCGCGATATTTGTATTTATAGTTTTTCGAAATTTGACAACACATGAATCATATTTTTAAACTTTTTTTTCATTTTTTAAATATTTATACCGTCTGCGTAATACTGCCCCGACCGTGGAGGCAAACCCGTCCGCCAGTACTGGGCAATCTGCTGATTATCTGTACTGGTGGCCAGTACTGCACCGGTGGTTGAAACTTGACTGAATTATATTTCTAGTTGACCTATATCAAATCACCAAAACATAGGTTCAAATATCAACCAGTTGTCAATATACAGGTTCCTGAAGTTTTCACTTTTTTCAGGTGCTTTTTCACCTTGACGTCAGTGCAACTTCTTTTAGGATAATCCGCTTGAACCTTTATTATAGTGTTTTGTAAAGCCCTTTTCATGTACTTTCAGACTATCATAAGAATTTTTTCTTCATTTTGACATTTTTGTTGAAAATCAAAATTAAAATTAATTTTTTGAATAAAAAGAAACACTACTTTTAAACATTTTTCCTATTAAAAAAAAGTTTTTCTACACTCTTTAAACTCATGTAGAAGAAAAAGTGGGATGGAAATAATTTCTTGGTCAAATTGAGATTTTTTCGCTCAAGGGTACCGCACATTCAACGTATATCCGGGAATATTGTTATGCCTAACGTGCCTCTAAGCTTACACTTATAAGTATCTTAGGTTGATTTTTTGTGTAATGTATATTATATAATCATAACGTGGTACCCTCGAGCGTAAAAATCTCAATTTGAGCAAAAGAATATTTCTATCCTACTTTTCTTTCTACATGATTTTGAAGAGTATAAACAGGCTATTAGAAAAAAATTTAAGTGGCATTTTTGTCAAAAAGTCGACTTTAATTTAGATTTTAAAAAGATTTCAAACTAAAAAAATCATTAGCATGGCCTTAAATTAAATGAAAAAAGCTTTCCAAAACACTGATAAAAGTCCAATCGGATTAGCCCAAATGAAGTTACACTAACGTGAAGGTGAAAAAGTGAAAACTTCAGGCCCCTGTATATTGACAACCGGTTGATAAATTGACCTATGGTTTGGTGAATTAATATAGCTTCACTAGGACTGTAATTTAGCCAAATTTCAACCCGATAAAACAAAACCAATAATTTTAGGTGGGAACACGTGGGTGGGTCCCACGTTCGTCAGAGTGGCTATTCCTAAATTTTAAATACATATAAAAGAAAGGGATATTCATCCATATGTATGTTTTATGAGCGAAGTTGAAGAACAAATAGAGATGAATGTAACTACACAAGTTCCGATTTTGAAGTTGATGAATACTCAAACGATGCATCGAGCAATGTACGTCTAACGATGAATCAATAGATACTTTGAAAGCATTTCGAAAACTCGATACGAAATTCTTGGTGGCCATTTGAAAGCAGACAACCAGCAACAGTCGATTGATGAACATAATTCATTTTTAGGATGAATGTGTTCATGTTATGGTCAAGGTTAATAGGGTTACGATTTTTGACTTCACAAGCGATTACTTGCAAAAACTTCTTTCCAAAATGCAAGAAAAACTGCAATTGGAGATCGGCGTCCAGACTTACCTGATACTGTGAATTTTTTAATATTTGAAAAATTGGAAATATTATACTATATAATAGTAACAATAATATACAAACGTGACTATTTCCATTTAATAATATAAATTCAAGCTTAATATTTCCAAACACTGGCTTTTAAGATTAGGCGTCCCAAATGTTTCAAAAAATTTGATTTAAAGTAGCACCTATTGGTGAAAATACATTTTTGCAGAAGAACCTGCCGTTAAACTTAACATTTATAATTACCCTGTGTACTTACAGTACTTATATTAGCATGCATAAAAATATCTTTTTCCGCCTTCAAAGAGGTACTTTCTTAAACTAAGGGTTTTTATTATAACTGACGATAAAAATGTTTGTCATTTTGAAACTTAAAATTTTGTTCGACTTGTAGAATCATTTTTCTCCTAGGAAATCATCAATAATTTATACTACAATATGTATATTTCTCAGAAATTAAATTTTTTCTTACCGCTTTTTAATATCTAAACTTTTTAAATGCTTTTTAACTATTTTACTCATTTTACCATTTGGGCAGCAACTTGCATCAAAGATTTTTTTTATTTGAAATCTAAGATAAGTACTCATTTCATTTAAGAAGTATAAGATTTCCAATTTTCCATACATGCTGCATTTCGAGAGAATTTTTATAAAAATGTTAGCAATTAAGCAGAGCGATAGAAAAAATTCAAAAATTATTCCTAGATTTAATGCAAAAAGTATAAAGTCGCGTATGCCTTTAGGGAGTGGAAATACGATAAAGAAATAGAACTCTTAAACAAATAAATATTTCAAACTAAACTATCTGAACCGTAACTTAAAATAATAAAATGAAAAATAGTATTTTATTTTCTATTTATTTTTAAGTTTTTTATTTTTCTACTATGGACAGTAGGGTATAATATCAGTTCTAGTTCCTCTTCGCAGGAAGTTTCTGGGATTCTTTCTGGTAGAGCAAGCTATACTGCCCGTACCTGTTCGTGTAAAATAAACAGAAAAGCGAAGCAGAGGTTTGCGAGTGTGCCTGGAATGAATCATGCTCTCGTGATAAATGTTTTAATATAAACGAATTTTTATATAATTAATAATAATAATTAAACTTACTTACTAATAATTAAACTTATTAAATAATTTATAAACGAATTATTAAAAAGAAATATTAAAAATTTAATAATGTGTTATTTTATTACGTGAAACAGCCAATAGTTTAAAAGTAACAAATTAATTATTAAGAGAGTGGATAAATGTAAACTGAAGTCAGCTATAGGGAGTACAACTCCGGCTCTCTGATTGGCCGAAATTATATTTCTATAATTTAATTTAATTTAAATCAAAAATTGGGCAACATTTGGCTCCATTCAATTCATTTTTCGATTAGCAGGATTTCCCCGTTTTGCCCATAAAACCTAAAATATTATTGTTGAATTAAGGGTATAATCCAGCAGAGTATGAAAATATTAAACTAAGAGAGCAAGGGATGTAATTCTCATTTATATGAATTTTAAATGTCGCGAAAGGCCGTATAAGACATAAGACTATACAAGAAGAAAATAAAAAACAGTTTCAAAAATATTTGTAAAATATATGCAGAACAGATAAACATATTTTTAAATATTGGAAAAATAACTATTATCACGATTTATTTGATTTTGGCTTAAGTGTTTTAAAATATCCTCTCATTTTATAGTATTATAAATTAATATGGAGTTAACGAACATTTTATTTCAAAAAATATTACACACACGGAGAAAAATGGATATTAGGACTCAATATCTGGATTTTTAACTATAGAACAACGACATATATATACTGAGCTGTAATATCTTATATTTAAATTCAATATCCAGGTATTCTTGTCTAAATACTAGGAAAAAATGCGTACGAAAAGCCGGGCTACTAGCTTCAATAGTAGATTCAATGATACACTTTTTCCGTGTTGAAACTCGAAATATAAAAGTATCCAGATATTAGGCTTTAATATCTAGATCATTGTTCCGCAGTTAAAAATCCAGATATGGAGCCTTGATATCCATTTTTCTCCGTGCAAAAATAGTGATCATTATTTACTGTTATTTGGCATCAATGTTGTTAAATAGAATTATAACTATACTAAAATATTCAAAAGTATAAAATTAACAATTTAGCCCATATTATGAATATTTTGAACAATTATTTTCGAATTTTATCTTAAAATAGCAAGCAACGTGACCAAACAAAAAACTTGTGGGACAGAATTTGAAACGATTTTTGAAATCCTTAACTCTAAGATATAGAACACTAATCTGGATTTTTATCTTTTTCAACTTAATATAAGTGCACTGGGTGCGCCCGAACGTGTGTGTGTGAATCTAAAATACTTAAAAAATTGTGTTAATAATATTACAAATTTTTTATTTTGAATGTGTAGTTTGGGACAAGTACGTGACAAGACATTTTTCGTACTTTTTTATTTACAACGAAGAAGTCTGAAATTTTGAAACTTTACTAAATTGTGCTTTGATATAAGTACTTTAGTGAGATATTTTTAGAAAAAATGTATTACTTAAAGGAAAAGTGGAAAATGACTAGGATTTAAAGTGGTCAACTTTTTGACAATCGCCCATAAATACAAGTTGTTTTACTTATATAAATTTTGCTAAAGTCCCAAAACAAACCTTTTGAAATATTTACCCCTTAGTGCCCGACATGGTTTTGGCGCTTCTGCCCGACGTAGCGTCTGAGACACTTATTCCCTAAAATTCGTATTTTTCATATTTTCGTACTCTTTGACTTGGTTTAAATGATGAAAATTGTTTTCTGCATATAGTTTTATTAATTTGCAACAATAAAAACGATTTAAAAATTTCTTAAGTGTCTGTGGTACACTTATCCGGGCATTAAGGGTTAAAGTAAGTAACAATACGTTATTATTAAATTTTAATTATTTGAAAACATTTAATTTTAAAATAACTGCAGAGATTCTAGGAAAAATGTCAACTTTACTGTGTAATTGAAACCATGTTGGTCCAATTCCTCAAGAAAGAGGTCCCTGCTGACTTGAGTCTACCACTCTACCTGGCCTTCTGGTACTGCCCAGAATGTAGGTCAACGGGGTTATACAGACTTAAATTGAGTATAGACCACTTTTAAATTAAATGACTGGATTTGAAAATGTTTTAAACGGAATTTAACCCTAAACTGACAGTACAATCCAAATGTATTTAAACTAGAAACGGTTTCAACTTAAAAAGCTCTGCAAACCTAATGTAATTTCCTAAGTGTTTTTCTTAATGTCATTATCTATTTCTATTAAAAAAATTTCGCATTCCTCCTTTTGAATTGATATCCTAGAACAGGCAGTAAATAATAAAAAAGAAATAAAAAACGATCGGAAAAGACTTGAAAGAAGCATCAGCAAGAGAGTAAGCAAACGGAAACCTCCTCACTTGCGCCTTACCACACACGTGCGAGTGAAATGAAAACGAATGTGAGCAGTGAGCAGCAATTCAGCAAACCAGACGAGTCGAGAAGAGAAGAGAGTGAGTGAGTGTGGCCATCGAGCGAGCACCGTGTGGAGAACAGAGAGGGAAACTGAGAAGGCGAGAGAGTGACGAACGGCGAAGCAGACGCGAGCGAGAAAGAAGCAGGATGGAGAAAGGGAGAGGAAATGAGACAGAGCTACATTGCGAGGGAAGAAGGGGTCCCTGTAAACCGGGTAAAGGGGCAATCGGGCAAGCGGCATACTGGCATAGCGCGACAACAAAGAGGAGAATACATAGAGTCGACTCAGTACATTCATCCACCTTCTGCATGAGGTGAGATCCACTCCCGGTAACAAGACGAGAAAATAATAAAAAAACAAGCGAAAAGCGAAACTGATTGACTCATCAAGAGCTAGGTTACCTGTGCCATCAGCGCCGATCACGTCCACCAGGTCAATTCCGTGCGTCTGCTGTACTTGGAGGTGATTCTCACTTGTCAAAATCGTAGTCGTTGTCGCCGTCGAGGAGTCACTCGATAGGACGGAGGACGTGCTTTCCAGGGACGTAGGAAGTCCAGCTTCCCTGGAGCCGGTGCCGAGCGGTGCTGCTGCCATTCGGTCCTCGTGCATTCCACCAGCTTAGACCGAACAACAGGGGTGCCACTCCACTTGGCAAAAACACCTACGCGCTTTTCGCGAATTCGAGCCCTGTCTACGACACGATTCCGCGACAACTCGACAACTCACTCTCTCCTGCTCTCCTCTCTCCCTGTCACACGCACTCGCTCCTGTTTTTTTTCTCCGTCTTTCTCACTCTCTTTCTTTCTGACTTTCGGTTTTTCACTCTCGCGCGCTCTCTGTCTGTCCTGTCGCTTCGCTCGCGCCCCGTCCTCTCGCGAGGGTCACCAAAATCTTGTCAGGTCAGACGGATATCCGTCTGGATGTATATGACATCGCAACAATTACCCGCACGACCTCTTCACGGTTGGGCCGGCAGAAAAAATTGAAAAAAATCGAACGTTAGACAAATGTAGGTCTGTAGGCCACTTCTTTACACTTGCATTGGGCACTCCCCGAGTCAAACGAGCGTCTACATGGCACCGCACGTTGTTGGTCCAGGACCGTCACATATGTTTCGACGCCACCGACGCATCGCGCTATCAGGCAAAATTACTTCTCTTCGCAATAAAATACTCCTTTGTTCCTGAAAATAAAAATCATCATAAATATTTTATGCACGGATTATTATTTTTTATTTAAATATACATATGGCCCCACTATCTTATTTGATTTTCATCAAAAATTTTATATGAATATATTAAAGTTATTTTTAAAAAGTTTAGGATTTTCCAAGTACACTGCTTCGTAATTTTCACACTTTTGACAAAAATGTGTACAATCTCTACACTAAAACTTCAAATGCAATTAAAATTGAAATAAATGGTCTCTCTCCTTTATATTTAAAAAAATACAAGCAAGTTTAAATTAAGAATCCTGATTTCAAAGTGAAATCAGAACAATGTATTTGAAAGAACTGTCATCATGAAATGTCAAATCGAGTTTTTTCAAAAGATTGCATAATTTTATGTGACATTAATAGTGATTGGATAGGTTTCTCTACTAAAATGTAACAACAATTCTTAGAATGAAATTTATTAATGTAAAATGCGATTTGACAAGAAGAGACAGAGCCGAGGCGGCTTGCATGTAGGTTGTAGATTTAAAATGTTTGGTAAATTTCAACTATTATGTTATAAAATAGTTAATAAGTTTTTAGTTATTATGTTTATTGGGTAAATAAAAGTGAAATTTAAGGTGCTATTAAATAATATTGTTGGCGTTCCAGCGAATAATGGTAGTGTTAAGCAGCCAGTGGGAAGCAATTGTGAGAACTGACATGGCTGCAGGTCATTTAACGTTTGTGCCTAGTACCTGAAATGAGGAAATAGATATATTATTGTGTCTCCAAAGTGACAGGCAAAACATTCTGAAAGGCCAAATAAGGCATAAGCCATGCAGTGATTTTACAACTAATACAATCGTCCATCAGCCCCCAATCAATAAATATAAAGTATAATGTTTACTTTAGATTGGGTTTTTAGACTAATTTTTGAATTTAAGCAAACGAAGTCATAATTAATATATTCGTATCGAATTTCGTTACTTACAAAAATGAAAATTTAGCTTAAGTTGTACGTGACACACCATTTTTACGACCGATATTATTAACGATATATATATATATATATATATAAATAAATATATATATATAAATATATATATAAAAGAGTTAAACAACCACCGCAGGGTCCCACTGAGAGCAACTGCCATCTAAAAAAAAATGTCAATAGCCCCCAGTAGAACCGCGGTAAATCACACCTATGGCCACGTCTCACATCCGTGAGATGTTCTGATATATATATATATATATATATATATATATATATATATATATATTGCGAAAAAAGTTTCAAGTAAAATGCATCCAATATTTAATACATATTTATGTTGGAGATGCTTTTCTTCACGACCATTCAAATTTCCTATAAAAATATGTTAAAAAGGAAATGAGCCTAAAAAGTCAGGACTTCTGACCATTTCTGACCACTTTTGTTACGTTTCTCGACAGAAATCGTCAGGAAAAGTCAGAATTCGTGAGAAATGTTCAGAAATCGTTAGAGCTTGGGTTCGAAGGATAATCCTTTTATTAGGTGTCCAAGAATAACATGCCATAAAACCTAATCCCTTTTATATTTTCCAGGTTATTTATATTATTTATTTATATTTATTTATGCATATTCTCTTTTTACTTATATTTAATTATTAACATTGATATATTAAATGACTCTGCAAGCTGAAAATTTTGTCCGTTTTGACGTATCTCTTTCTCTTTGCAAAATACATTATATTTAATATAATTTTAAATTTTTTAGGAAAATTTTTAGGTATCTGAAATCGTCGAAAGCCGTAGATTCTGAATTTCTAACTTTTGAATCTGTATATGCAACATTGAAAAAAAATTATTGTCAATTTTTAATCCTTTTGGCTTGGCCTACCTGCGATCCTAGCCGATGAGCTACCTGATAGGATGTGAATTAGCTTATCTTCAGAAATCGTCAGGAATGGTCAGGATGTTCAGGAATCGTCAGAACTTCTGACCATTTGTGACGATTCCAGACTTTTTTTAGTAGGGTCTATTACATGTTAATTATTAACTATTAAGTTAAATTATTATTGTAGTTGGAATTACGGTGCAAAAATGGTACAGATTTTTCTAAAATTCTGAAAAATTATGCAACAGGGTCTTTAGAAAATAATGAAATTTAAAAAAAAAATGTATTTAGTACAATTCCTGCACATTTCCGCAAATGGGACACTTTCTTCAAACTTCATGGTTAAGGGGTTTGAAAAAACGTGCTTGAGAGGTGTACCTCTCATTCTATGACTTTTAATATTAAGGAGAAGAACAATATAATTTCTTTCAACTGTGAGAAAACATATTGACATTTCATGTCGTCTCAAAGATGAAAATTTAGATTGGATTTCGCAATGGTAGAATATAGTCTGCAACTTAAATTTCTGGCAACATTCTGCAAGACTGCATTAATTTGCAAAGTTTGAAAGTATAATAAAAAATCAAGAGATTTTGCTTAATACCTTATACACTAAAATACTTCACATGTTTAATACTTCTAATCTTTAATTGACATTAATTCATAAAACTCGTTAAAGTTTAAAAAATTGTTTACGAACAAAATTAATAACAACTTAAAAATCAAATCTCTGAAAGTGTTCAAATATCATTCGACGATTTCAAGCAAAAAATGTTGCAATACTTCACATATTACATCTCATACATCTAATTAAAAAACTTTCACTTCTTGTCCTTTTGTACTTTGACTGCAATTATATCCTCATCAAAAACATACTTAATATCTGTAAAAATCGACTGCCTTCCTTCACGTAAAGGCTATATAATAAATTGATCTGTGAACATCCTTACTTGATGAGTACATCACTGAGATGTTTAATCGAGTTTAATGAAATAATCAGTCTAAAACTCTAAAAGCAAGAAAGAGAAAGAGAAACGTGCCTTTTCAAATAAGATCGTGGGTTCCCGGAATTTGAGGTTACGTTACTGATTAATCTCTACACCCATGAAATGTCACGGAAAGACGCAATTCTCGTGAGTTTTTTTTTACAAGTTTCATGTACCTCTAAAAATGTATAAATCGCAATGCGATTTTGAGACTTCATAGTAACACTTATTTTCGCAAATAAAAACTCCAAAATTTATTTGTTCGACTCATACCGGTGACATCAAAAGCGATGACAGAAGAAATTGGAAGAAGTAGTGTCTAAAGTGGTCTAAACTCTAAACAAAGTAGGCAAAAGTAGGTCACGTGTCTTAACGTCAAGCAAGTGGCAACCCGATTATGGAACGTTTTTGTATCGCACATTGCATAATTCGTTGTAAACGAGCCAACTAGGCATAACCAAATAATAGCCATAAAAACCACGATTTTACTAACATAAAACAATGCAACAACGATCGGCAAAACTGATCGCTTGACTAGCAATTTATATGAGCACCCATTGCAATTTTTATAAAAATGGCGCCAAATTCAAACATGACTTTGCAGTCTTGAATCCAACAAGTTACTCGAATGGCTTATATTTTGCCTATACTTGGAGTTGAAACATGTTTTATAAATTATAAGAATGTTATGATGAAATTTTGTTTAGTTTTTGACATTTATGCATATCCAGAAAGAGTGAGACAGGTGAAGTGCGTAAATTAAAAAAAAATTTGTTTATTTTTCTTTTGTTATTTTAATTATTGTTCTTACTTAATAGATAAAGGGTATTGTGAACTATTATTATATAATATCTATATGTACATATTTACAATATTTCTAATAATTATTTTAGTAATTCAACTACTTGGTGATTATATTTTTGATTAAAAATAATAGCCACAACCTACTTTCTTTCTAAGGTACTTTTAGTTCATTTTGAAAAATTTTGCCTGTTCCTTAATTTTCCTGTTTCCCATCAAATTTTTCCACATTAGACGTCAGACGTGGCCATAAGTGTGATTTACCGCGGTTCTACTGGGAGCTGGTGTCATTTTTTAGATGGCAGTTGCTCTCATATATATATATATATATATAATATCCATACACACACGCGCACACACAATTTTGTTTGAATCTGGAAGCCTAAAAATACTGATACAATATATTTTTTTGTAACTCTTGTTTTTTCAAGTAAAAAATAAAATTGTTAAGCAATTTTGCATTAAACAATTTTGTATTGTACCCTACAAATCTCTTAACAATTCGTTTACAATTGGAAGCCTTAAAAATTGATCATTCTCATGGCTCGCAAGTTTGAGCGCGCTTAAGGCACGCGTCTGTTGGATCTCGCGCGCTCGATATTGGCTGACATCGCGCTTCGCGCTCGGATATTTATTCTTTGCACTTAGAATGCTTGAATAAAACTTGATCAGAAGCATCAGTTTTGGATCCTTCGTGACACTCGCGCTACGCGCTCGATTTTTGACAGACGTTTTTAATTCTATTTTTATTTTCTGTATTACCTTACAATAAAAAACTGCAATCCTTTCTTCAGACTATCTATCATTGTTATCTATCTCGCATTGTTATGCAAAAAATATGATTTCTGTTTTCATGTTTGATGGATAAAATAAAATATACTACAAGTCTTCCTTTAGATTTTTTACGTATCTCGCGTCTTTTGGCGTAATATTGAAATTTTCAATTTTTTTATATCAATCGAGGAGTTCTGTCAAAAAATGGTTCAAAGAAACGTTGTACGAATTTTTAAACGCTCAAAATCCTCCAAAAACTTTTCCCCATATTTTGCGTCGTTTGGCTCAAAATTTGAATTTTCGACTTTTTTTCATAGTATTTTCGGTAAATAAAAGCAAAATGACAAGTCCTATAAAAATGGTTCAAATGCATTTTATAGGACTTCATAGAAACTGCAATTCCTTGTTGAATTTTTTTTCCATATCTCATGCCGTTTGGTTCGAAATTTAAATTTTCTATATTTTTTCATAGTATTTTCGGTAAATAAAACCAAAATAACCTATTAAAATCTATCAAAAAATAGTTTTGAAAAATTGTGTAGGTCCTTTCATAAGCTATAATTACTCCCTGAAACTTTTCCCCATATTTTGCGTGGTGTGGCCTAAAATTTAGGTCTTTTAAAAAGCTACAATTCTGCTCCAAAACTTTTTTACTTATTTGAAGTCGTTTGGCATAAAATTAGAATTTTCATCTTATTCATTTTCGATGCATAAAACCCCCAAAAAACGTGTCCTATCGAAAAATGGCTAAAACAAAATTGTACCTAGATATTTGGAGGGCTTCAATTCTTTTAAACTTTTTTCACGTATCTGTTGTCGTTTGGCGTAAAAATGGAATATTCGATTTTTGGATAGAATTTTCGATGGATAAAACCATAACCGTTGATCAAGGAATGCTGGTTAACGAACTCGTTCTTTCTTTTAGGACCTAAAAAAAAGTGTGGCAAAGCTCGATTTGATCCGTTCATTTTTTCGAGAGTTGTGTTTACTGACGGACAGACAGACGCCATCGCCAAAACTTGATTTTCGGCTTCAGGGGGTCTCAAAACGTGGAGATCCGTTCACAAACTGTGGTGTCAAATTTCGGACGATTCTAAAACTTTCTGAATCATAAATGATGAGAATATATCAAAATTTCTAGATTCAATTAGTTTTTAATACAAATATTCTAAATTGGACAATTTGAAATGAAAATTTTTGATAGAATTAAAGAATTCAAAATCGAAAACATTTTAAATGGAAGTCACAAAATCAAGTTACTGTTAGACAATTTCAAACTTTAACCTTAATTTTTAACAATGAACAATTTTTCAATTGTAAACATCAATTTTTCTTAATTAAAATAATTTTAAATGTCGATTAAAATTCTTTTTGCATCGTAAGAATTAGGTTGTTGGGTTTCAAAATTTAAACAATAAAAATTGAATAGTATTTTATAGCTGTTTCACTGATTAAAAATAAATAGTTTTTATTTGTTATGTTTTTGAAAATATTTATTGTAAAGATTTTTCCTCAAAGTAGCATGAAAGATGACAAAATCATATGTTCAATGACACCAACAGAAGGTGATTTCTTTTTCTTAATAAGAGATCACGAAAACAGTGAAAATTGTAATGCTTTTTTAATGATTTAAGAAAATTGTATTGTTTTCTACCTAAGTCTTGTCAAAGTCCGAAAAATTTACAACAAAAAGTCTTGAAAATTAATTAAATTTGAAAGAAAAAATGAGCACAATTTTGTCAATACGTTCCATTCAACGTAGATTAACACCTAAAATGAGTCACACATAATTTAAAAATGACAATACGTATTTCGGAAGTTATCCATAGTTTCAAAATATTTACAAAAACATTAAAAATAGTTACGTTTAAATAGCGAAATGTTATAACAAATAATAAATATTAATTTTTAATAGTTTTATGGTTTCAGGAATTGTAAAGTTCATAATGTTTTAATTTTCGGGAATATATGTACAATTTTTTGGTGTGGTGGGCCCACTTCAACATACATGAGCTGATTTACAGTATGTTTCTCGACATTTACGTTGATCAAAAAATTAAGTCTTGTTATTCTACAGAGCGCTTAAACGGCTATCACTTTTATCTGCAAAGTTTGCAATTCCGTTATTTTTAAATCGCTATCGCTACCCTGCGAAGTTCCATGACCTACTTTCCCTTTTTGGAATTGCAAGCTAACAAATTGAAATACAAGAAACTTATGGATGTAAAAATATATTTATTAGAAATCTGCATAATATAAATTGATTTACACTTTCTTCCATAAACAACAATAAACTTTTATAAAAATGTACATTTACATGCATTAGACAAGCATTGCTAATTATTTTACAATAAAAAGTTAAATATATATTTTTATTGTTAAATAAATGAATCACTTGTTAGAATCACTCATCATGATTCATAATTCATTTATGGTCAGCTACTGCGCGATTCACCCGATGTACAGAATGCGGGTTATTTTTTTTTGCACAAATGCAAAGCATACTTCTGATGAAGTGTAAACATTGTTACACAAGTGGAAGTGTGAAGAACATTTTTATGACCTTCCTATTTTTATAATAATCAAAATGCTCCATATTACGTAGTTAGATCACGATGTAAAATCGAAAAAATAGATTCCAAATTGATCCTTGCATACAAAAATACAAATGATCATCATACAAAAATTCTGTTTTAAACAGCTTTAAGCTGCATTAAATTTCTTGATGTAAATATTTAATCACAAAATCCTTGTCACTAACTAGCAACGTGAATTTAATAAATTCCCCTTTCCATCTCCAACATTTATCGAGCCGTGTTCTTGGCCTCATTAAAAAGTTGGCGAGAAATTATTAGTCTTTGAATTTGGGCAGTACCCTCATATATCTGGAAAATCTTTGCATCTCTCATCAGTTTCTCTACTGGATATTCACTATTAAACCCAGCTCCACCGAATACCTGCAATTTAGAAGATAAGGAAATAATTCACAAGGTAAGAAAATACATACGAAAGTTATAATTTCGAATTATTTTCTAACGGAAATTTAAAAGTACCTGTACAGCGTCGGTGGCTACCTTGTTGGCCACATCACCTGCGTAGCACTTAGCAATACTGGCGAGAATCGTAGATCTTGGATCTTTGTTGTCACTGGCCCATGCAGATCTCTGCATCATAAGTCTAGCTGTCTCAACTCCAATAGACATATCGGCAAGCATAAATGCCACAGCTTGAAAGTCTGCAATGGGTCTGCCGAATGCTTTGCGCTCCAAAGCGTACTTCGTGGCTTCGTCGAGGGCTCTTTGGGCCAAACCTACAGCACCAGCTGCTACCTACATATTTTTAATAAGATAAGGAACTTTTGAACGAAGAAATTTTAAACTTATCTATAGATAACATTAAAATAATTGTAAACCATATTTTGTCTTCATAGAAACTATAGAAGATCCCTAGAAACATTCTTACATATACAGTTTTTAATGTTATTTTTAATTTTAATTGAATAATGTTTATGAACTGGTCTTATAGAATTTGAATAAAATACTCACTGGAGGTCGGGTCAAATCGAAAGTTCCCATAGCGATTTTAAATCCAGCCCCTTCTCCTATAAGAACATTTTCTTCTGGTATGCGAACATCCTCGAATGTTACCATACGTGTGTCAGAAGCTTTTTGCCCCATGTTGATTTCCTATCAAACATTTAAAACATAAGTACAAATCATTGGAGAATTTTACTTTTTAAGCAACCACACAAAATTTAGCAGTTGTTAATTTTAAGATTGGAAAATTGAACGATTAAAGTTTTATATAAAGTTGAGGCATCTAAATACGGACAATAATTTGAAATTTGAGACATACAAAATTTAATGATTTCAAATTACTCAATTTCAAAACATCTTTAAACTGCGGAAGTTAAAATAAGACTTTATTTAGATTTAATTCATTCATTTAACAATTAGGAGACTTATAAGCTAAAATTTATACCATTTTCGACTTAGGTATTTCTTGATAGGAATATCCTTCGCGTTTAATTCAATCTTAATCATTGATAGCTTATTTTGTTCTTTAAAATATTATCTACTATTTTATTTAGATAAATTTTATTTAAAATGAGCTGGAAATAAACTAGTTAGGTAGATGGTGAGATATATTTTTCAATTATTAGTTAATTAAAGATGTATTTTATGCCAATTTAACTGCGATTTAATAAGAACCATCAAAATATAATTGTATAACACATTTTAAAGGAAAAAGAAAGCTATCAATGATATGATTTAATCAAACTTACGATTTTTTTAAGCGAAAGAAAATCTGAAATAACTGTATAAACAGTTGAAGATTCAAATTTTTTTCTACATTCACTTTGGCCAGACAACTATTGAACATCTGGCTTCTAATTTGAAAAAATTCAATTCTGAAGAAGGGTTAAGGTTAACATTCAGGGTTAAGGGTTCATTTTTAACTTAAGATATAAAAATAGATAACCATTTCGACCGTAAAGAATCGAATTTAATTTATTATAAAACCTGGATATTTTTAAATGTGCAAATACTGTCACTCATTAGTAGAAGCGTCGCGCGAAAAATCTATCAACTTTTTCGACATTTCGTGCATTCGTACATTACTGATGTTAATATACATACAGGAAACTTCCAATTATTTGAACTTCCACCTATTTGAACCCCCCTACACCAGCCCTATGCATCGCCCGTGTATTTCGGTTAGTTCCCACTGCTTCTTAGCGTAAGCTGAGTTGTAGGTGGCGCTGGGTGGCATGTAAACCTGAATTTGTCAACAAATACATGTCAGATGTATAGACAGGCTCCTTTTTTTACCATTTTTATCTAATAGCAAGTTTTTTGACAAATGATTTTAATTCGAAATTATGGGGGAAATTAAGAGCGAAAAAGACCCTCCAAAAGAAAAGAAAATAAAAAACACGGAAATAGTTGAAAAGAAAAGAAAAGACGGAAACCGGTGTATAGCTCCAGGATGTACTTCGGGTTATGATTCTAATCCTACGAAAGTTAGTGTTTTTCCTGTGCCAAAAGGTGAAGAAAATGTAAAACTATGGCAGAAAGCAATAAGACGCGACGATTTAATTTTAAACCCGGGGCATAAAGTGTGTGAGTTACATTTTGCTCCGAAAGATATTTTGTTGGAAAGAGAAATAAAAGCGGCTGATGGAAGAACTGTTCTCGGAGTAGTAAGTTTATTGTATTTATTTATAATTTAAAAACTTATACAGTTTATTTTCTTTAGTTTTTTTCACATAAACTTATTTTGAAGTAAACTATATATTGAATTTCTAATTTTATTTTTAAATTAGATTTAGAGGTTAAGTATGTATTTTATACGCGGTGTTTATTTTTACTTATATATTTTGT
>CAKNYM010044017.1:40480-58427 GCA_932195095.1 Andricus curvator
GGAGGCGTCAAATGTCTGGGCAAGAGTTCAGAAGCACGAGTCGAAGAAAGGCACGAGCGGTCGGAAGCAAAAAAAAAGGATCCCCGCTGCTTTCTGGCACTTGTTTTCCAACAAAAAAAAATGTCTACGAATATCGCGATTTCCACCAAAAATAAAACAATCACATTGATCCGGGAGATTGTAAATAATTACAGAGCCTATCCGTTACAGTTTGCAGTTCGAATCGCTTTAATATCTTTATTAGAACCGAAGATAGTATAGTCGTACATTTTTATAATTTTAAGCAACAATTTTTATTATTTATCAAATTTGTCAACTGCAATTTGTTCACAAAGCTTTTCCTCATATTCATGAATTTTTTCAAATTTTTCCCATTGCCCCTTGTATAAGAAAGAATGCTCTAAACTTGACTCTTCTTAAATGTGCCCAAAATTCCTTACTTTTTTCTACATTTTTCAGTCTGCAAAGCACAACAAATTTTTTACATTGACGTCTTCGAGCTCATTTACGTGGAACACTTGCAGCTTTGAAATGACTATTTCCTTATTACTCTAGAATTTTTTTTGGCTGAGCTGTTAAGCTTCAAAGGCAGATGCCTATAATTTTTGCGCCGATAGTAGGAATTACTAAACCGCGAGTTACTACACTGAGAGCCGGGTGTATTTATCTGTATTATTGTTGATAGTATTGATTGATTTCAAATAGAATCGCGCTTTTCGGCACATGCGCAGTTGGAAGAGTTGCTTGCCACGGTCGAAGACGGATGTGTTTTTGTGCAGTCTCAGTTTATAGTGCGGTGTACTGTTCTTAAGTATATAAATAACGTGTGCACTTTTTCAGGTGAATTAGCTCTTTTCGCTTTGCGCGCGGAGCTTTATTTCCCCCCAGGTGTGGTTAATAAACCAGGCCTGGGGTCTGTGGTGAGTAACCTCCTGTCACTGGCCGGCATCGGCCATTTTTAAAGTTCGAGCCACGTGCTCGAGTTTTCGCGTGTTGTGTACTCCGCTTAATCCCTTCAATTGCAATTTTTTACTAAACATTGCTGAGGCATGGCCTCGAGCAATGAAATGCTTAGTAGTCTAGGGGAGCCCTTTCAGAAGCGGTAACTGACCCACTGACATCCATCCCCTCGCAGAACCTCGAAAATGGCGCGAAAGATCTTATGTTCCTTAAGAACAAAGATGCTGAGGGTTACCAGGTAGTCCCCGCGAAACGCAAAAGACATCGAGGGAACAAAAAGCAGCGCACCATGAGTGGTGAAGCTCAATCGCCCGCCGTTTCCGAGTTCTCCGCAAATTGCTCCGAAAAAAACGGATCTAGCATCCCAGTTTTTCCTTCCAGGCGATGATTTAGAAGACATGGATACTGCTGACATGTTTTCGACATCAACCCGCTCAAATAAAAACATCATTCCTGAGACACAATTACAGCCCCCCGGAATCTTCGAGCGTTGTGCCAAACCTGGCTAACCTCAATTTGAATAGTCCCAAAATCTCTCAGACAAGGGAGACTATGCAACCCTCCCAACTCTGGTACAGCATTTTTGAAAAAGGGGAATGCCCCATCATCGTCCAGCGCAACCCCAGTTCAGATAATGCAAAAAGATCTTGCCCTAGACACTTGTGGTCGTTTAATTCAAAAGCACTTTCTAAGCCTGATCAACGATGTCCGTGGCAGTGGCTTCGGAAAGTTGAAGGTTATGGCAAAGTCACCCAGAGCGGCTAATATCCACCACGTCAGACTATGCGGACGACATACTGGTTATCGTGCGCGGCCAGCATCTGGATGCGCTCTTCGGAGTAATGCAGCAAGCACTAATGATAGTGGATTCATGGTGCAAGAAAACTGGATTATCGGTTAATCCGAGTAAGACAGACGCAGTTGTTTTCACCAGAAGGTACATGTGGGGAACCACGAGTACATTGAAACTTGAAGGAAAACAACTGGAAATCAAAGAACGAGCTAAATATATAGGAGTAATTCTGGATAAGAAGCTTTTATGGAACGAGCACCTGGAAAACAAGTGCAAGAAGCTAGTAGCGACTCTATGGCTCTGTAGGAGAGCCATAGGGAAAAGCTGGGGCTTGGAACCGGAGACACTTATGTGGATCTACACAGCGATCTTGCGACCCAGGCTGACCTATGTGGCGGTGGTCTGGTGGAGCAGGATCGAGATGTCCACTGTGAAGTCTCGACTGGAAAGGATCAGGGGACTGATTGTGAGAGGCGTCACTGGAGCCTCGAAGTCGACACCCACGATGGCACTGGGGGCACTAATAGGTTTAGAGCCCCTCCATCTTACCATCAAGGCCGTGGCTGCGAAGGCGGCCTGGAGGCTAAATGCGGCAAATGAGAGAAGTATCTCGGCAGCAGTGAAGATCACAGTCGACATCGCGAGAAGGCCGACCCTGAAAATGCCCAGGGACAAAATGGTCACTTGCCACCTCTTCGACAAGAAGTATCGAGTTAGCCTATCCACGAAGGACGAATGGGTTAACGGCGACGCACACCTGCCCAGTGTTGGGGACAAAAGGTTTACAGATGGCTCAAGGAACGAGGAGAATGCAGGAGTCAGCGTATATCGTAGAAGGAATGGAATGGGCTTCTCAATCAAGATGGGGTCCTACGCCACAGTTCTACAATCTGAGATTATGGCTATCCATTATGGCAGATACATCCGTATCTGCTCAGACCTATATTGGCTGCTATATTGGCCTTGAATGGAACAACGACCACGTCGCTATTAGTATGGAAATGCTTCGAGGCACTAAATATGTTAGCGACGGAAAACCGAGTCACTCTGCTATGGATCCCTGGACACTGCGGTATCAAGGGCAATGAGATATCGGATAGGCTATCCAAGCTAGCAGGAGGAACAAATTTTACTGGACTCGAACCAGTTGTAGGTATTTCCAGCAGGTCAGTCACTGCAGAAATTAACAGTTGGCTGACTGAGGAACATCAGAATGAGTGGGATTTGGTATCTGGTTGCAGACAGGCCAAAACACTCTTGGGCTCAAAGCTTAACTCTAACCGAGCAAGGGAAATACTCCAGCTCGGGAGGAGCACAATCAAAGTCCTAACAGAAATGTATATAAGACATGGGAACCTAGCATATCACAGATATAAGATAGAGCTTGCAGAAAGTCCCCTCTGTCGTCTGTGCGAAAAGGATAATGAGACAGCTACTCATATCCTTTGTCATTGCCCGGCGGTTGCAGGGAAACGTCTAAAACTCACAGGCTGTTATTGAATCAGTGAGTCAGAGATATCAGCCAACATCTATAACCCGGAACCTAAAATGTGCATCAAATGCCTTAGATTTGGTCACATTAGCAAGCACTGCAGATCCAGTGCGCGCTGCAAGCGCTGCAGCTCCTCAGAGGTACACACCGAAGCGAAGCCATGTCCTAACGCGAGTAGCTGTCCAAAATGTGCGAACTGTGGCGGAGACCACATGCCCTCCCATAACAAATGCCCCGAATTTTTATTCCAGACAGAGCTACGTGTTCTTGCGACAAAATATAAATTGTCCTTCAAAGAAACCAAGTCTATCCTCAGATAGATTGAGAATGGTCCAGTGGAATTTCAGGGGCGTCTTGTATAAACAAGGGGACCTATCAAATATCCGTGATGATTTTGATATTCTACTTATGTCTGAGACCTTTCTAAAACCGGACTCTAAACAAAATTTTTAAATTGAAGATTTCAACATCATCAGAGCAGATAGGCTGTCAAACAGCCGCGGTGGCTTGGCGATTGCCATAAGAAGGAGAATCACATTCTCTAGAGTCACCTCAGTGCCTAGTTTTGACAACAAACTCGAGACGCTTGCAATCTCAGTAGAAACTTCCTTAGGTGAACTGCTCATTGTTTTTTTATACAGAGTGCCGTCTCTGATAACTTTATCTCGTCAGGGAAGTGGCCTAAATTGTTAAACTCTATTCAAAATACAAATTCCAGCTCAGTTTTTATTGCTGGGGACTTTAATTGCCATAACTCACTTTGGGAAAGTTTACACAACTGCAATAACGGACTCGAGCTCCGCTCCGCTCTAGACCAGACAGATTTGATTCCCCTCAATACCGGAGAACCCACCTACCGCACAAGGCCTGGTAGCGCCCCTTCAATCATCGATTTAACCTTCGTATCCCCAAACCTCTTTAACACCTCCTCTTGGGGTGTTTGGAACGACTCCTTAGGCAGTGACCACTTCCCAGTGGTATCAAGCCTTGGAGTCTCAACCCCAATAGCCCCATTCTTTTCTCACAAATATAATATTAAGCGAATTGATTGGTCCACCTATTATTCTCACCTCACGGTATATGAAGCCTTCATTAAAAGTGTGGATGAAGCAGTCATTTCAGCATGCCCTCCCGTAAAACCTATTAGAATCACTAACTAACCCAGTTCTCGAAAGAAAAAATTCATCCCGGCTCCTTGGTGGGATGAAAATTGTGACGCGGCAGTCGGAGAAAGGAAGGAGGCTCTAGCTGTTTTTAGGAGATGCAGAAATGATTTAAATTATATTAATTTGAATAGAGTAGAAGCAAAAACAAGGCGCACACTTAATTATGCTCGAAGAAGCAATTTCCGAAAATTTTATGAGTCACTAGATAGAACTACCCCAATTTCCAGAGTCTGGCGTATCATTAAATGTTTTAAAAACAAATACACTCAACCAGCAAATGCGTCCTGTTCAGGAGATAAAGAAACAATCAGAATCATTTACGCTTTAGCGGAGGAAATGTTTCCACCAACGGTCTTCTTCGATTCATTTCCTGATCATGTCAGCTTTCAGAGCAATGCATTCTTAGAGGCCCCTTTCACGATGTCCGAGTTTTCCATCGCCCTGACTTCGTTAAAAATTAAATCCTCCCCAGGTTTAGACAAAATTGACTACAATATCATATTACAACTTCCTGAACAAGTCCAGACAACTCATCTAAAAATTTACAATGAAATTTACCTATCTGGTACTTTTCCAAGCTCTCGGAATGAATTTCTTATTTTTTTCGTTCCTAAATCAACCCCAGGCAAATTTCGTCCAATCGCTTTGACTTCATGCTTGTTCAAGGTGATGGAAAAGCTGATTTACAACAGACTTTCGTGGTATGTGGAACACAACCATCTTCTGTCTCTCGCTCAGTTCGGTTTTAGGAAGGGAAGATCCTGCGCTGATAATAATCTTGCTATCCTGTCAACCGAAATTCTTTCGGGCTTTGCCAGTGGCGAGATTGTTTTAGGCCTATTCCTGAATCTGAAAGGTGCTTTTCCTAGCGTTATTCCCCAAATTTTTATTGAAGACCTTAACGTAATCGGTGTCCCCTGGCAACTAGCCAGATTTCTATACAATTCCATGTCTTGCAAAAACGTCTACTTCAAAATTAATGGTGAAATGGTGGGCCCTAGACGCAGTACAGTGGGCCTTCAACAAGGCTGCATCCTCAGACCGATTAATTACTCCATCTATACCAGAAAAATTCGCCTACTCGTCCCTAACAATTGCAGTATCGTTGAATTTGCAGATGATATTGCCATATTCTGCCGATCTTCTGATCCAACAATCTGTATTCAATCCCTCCAACAATGCCTTAATGAACTTGCAGTCTTTTTAGAACAAAGAGGTCTCGAGTTCTGTCCTGAAAAAACAAAGTTGGTTCTTTTCAATAGACGGAATATTGATACCTCTAACCCAGCATATACCCTATCACTAAATAACATCCTAATATCCCCCCCCCCCATGCTAGGTTTCTCGATATTATTCTCGACTTCAAATTCTCTTTCCAATTTCACTTTCTATATTTATGCGATAAAATTAGATAAATATTGACCATCTTAAAGGTTCTGAGAGGCACCTGGTGGGTGCAGATCCAATCATCCTTAGGATGGTATATGTCTCCCTCATCAGAAACGTTATGATGGCAGAATGCTGTGAACCTCCTGGCAAAAAAAATTTTTCTTTTTGGCCAAAAATATGTCATTAGAACCTTCGCAGACCTTAATCACCCATTCCCAGATATGTTACTAGACCTATCTGAACGCGTTAGAATCACTAAAAGCGGTATCAAAACCCGGTTTGTCCTTCTGAACGCATTTGAAAATGTTAAAGACTTTAAAAACCGGATCCGTAGATCAGAAACGCACCCTCAATATGAATTTCCATACGAAGACCTACTTCCCCTAAAATTAATACAGCAATAGGCAGACTAGTCCAAAAAAGGCCCTCCCCTACACATGACTTTCGAAACCTGGTAGAAAATGAGTTCCAGGACTACGTCCACTTTTATACAGATGATTCAAAATCAATACCTGAAACAATAGCTGGTTGCGCTCTGGTATGCCCAGATGCTCAACTAACTTGGATGTGGAAACTATCAAATTTTGCGTCTATTTTCTCGATTGAAGCCATAGCCATACTCTATACTCCAACGCAGAATAAGAAGAAGACAGGGGTCACATCGATACAAGGCCAGGGCAGCCAATGAACGTCGCTTGACAAACATAACCTGACGACTCGCGGTAGAGATGGGGGCCCCTCCAGCGTTCACATAATTGGTCGTGTACATTTCAAGACCGTTCAAATAAGTGGAAGTTTACTGTATATACATAACATACATAAAGTTACATGAGAAAAAAGTATTTGTTCAATCTTTTCACACAAAAGAAGTGAACATGGAAAGGATGGAAAGAGGGTATGATAAAGCCAATAGCAAGACTTTGCCCAAGGTTGATATTCGATAAGTAATTTTATGAAATAAATATAGTGATTTTATGCCTGCAAAGCTTAGCGGAATTAAAGTCAATCGATAAATATCATTGTTTTAAGTTACTAATCTTTTAGATTTCAAGACTAAAAAAGTAATAACAATAGAGTAGTGTAGCTTCAATATAAATAAAAATGGATATATCTGAGAAGTTAATGAGTAAATCATAATTTAAAGTAAAATTGCATTACGAGGGGCACTCCGAAAGTTTTGTCAATAGGAATATTTTAGGTATGCCAGGTGGATTACGCATATGTATTTCGTAAATTTGATGTTTCTATTGACGACAGCGAAAACTAGAACGAAAAATATTAATTTGTTTGTTGCAGGTATTATTTTAGATTATGAAAGTGTGTTAAAAGACATGGATTTAACAAGAGAAAATTTCCGGGCAATGATTTTTTATGATTTTCGATAACAAAAAAATTAATACTTTTCGTTCTAGTTTTCGCTGTCGTCTATAGAAACATCAAATTTACGAAATACATATGCGTAATCCACCTGGCATACCTAAAATATTCCTATTGACAAAACTTTCGGAGTGCCCCTCGTATTACAACTTCTACCAACAGCTTCTTCCAATTTTTTCCGGAGTTTAC
This sequence comes from Andricus curvator, assembly GCA_932195095.1. Classification (NCBI taxonomy): domain Eukaryota; kingdom Metazoa; phylum Arthropoda; class Insecta; order Hymenoptera; family Cynipidae; genus Andricus; species Andricus curvator. The sequence goes on from CAKNYM010044017.1 coordinate 47,847, forward strand.
TTCCGGAATTTCAAATCTTTATTTACCTGACTTTAGCTTATGATTTCATATTCGGAAGTTGTCATTAAAAATCAACCTGTCCTTCTCTTCTCTGATTAATAGAAGCGATTCCACAAAGGCCGTTGTTTAATTTTAAATATTACTAATTTATTTCTCAATTTTCTTCAAAATAATGTATTTAAACGATTTTTTTTGCTCACTAGTGTGAAGAGCAGGTACTGTATTATCGAGAAATGTAATTCTTGTAAATCATGCAACAACCCCAATACCTTAATAAATTAAATAAATTCAGTTGTATTAAAGTATCGCCTGCTACACATTTTAAATCATTTAATTGCGACGCGTGCGATACGATCAATGACAGCATAATAAGATTTGGAAACAGAGGACCACTCACAAAATGTATGGTAATGGCCTTTCAGTGAATTTTACTGACACTCATTTATTTTGTAGTTTATGAAACTAGAATAAATTTCCCGAAAGGACTAGGACTAATTATGACTATAGTTTTTTTTCTTTGTGGAGGGTCCTTCAAATAATCAAACATGAAAAAGCTATTTACGAGACTAACAGCTACTGCTTACTGCATATTTAGTTAAAGTGATTTTGAAGTCATTAAAATTCTTTTGATTTTTTTTTGTTCAATTTTAATTTTTTTAAACTTGCTAGTAGTTAAACTCAATTTAACTATTGTAATTTGCAAGTATATTGCTTGATGCAATTTAAAAGTCTCTGATTGCAAAAATTTCAAAGTGATCACGGTAAGATAATCGAATACAAAGAATAAAAACGTATTTAAAATTTAAATATAGACTAAAGATCGAGCTAAAGATTTACCTTTTTACCAGGAATGACGCCGTTAAAAGCTCGTTCCACGATGAATCCTGTAAAAGCTTTATTTGCTGGTGCTTTAGGGTCTGGATTTGTCCTCGCCAAGACGAAATACCTGTTTTAATTAAAAAACGAGTTTAATTCAAAAATGCATCATATTACATAATAGTTTAGTTTTCACTTTTTTAAATGCATCGTAAATAAAAATTACCAATCTGCTACCCCACCGTTCGTGATCCACATTTTGGTACCGTTTAGAACCCATTCGTTGCCCTTCTTCTCGGCCTTCGTTTTAACGCTAGCCACATCTGACCCTGCTCCTGGTTCCGTAACACAGTAGGCCTGTTGTAAAAATTCTTGTTAACGACTATTCACTTCCTACCGTTTTTATAAAAGATTGTGTATTGAAATAAAATCGACTCACAGCAACCAGGGGTTCTTCGATCAGTCTTCCCAAATACTTTTTTTGTTGCTCCTTAGAGCCAAAATGAATTACTGGTGTTTGCTAAAAAAGACGATATTATTTTCGGAGATATAAAACTGACCTACAGTATGTTATATAAAGTAGCTCATTTAATTGAACTCCTTAGTATAATGAAAAATAATACTTTTTCCTTCAAGTTTCCCATCAACAAACTTCGAATATGACCTCATAGTGCTGAATATAATTACATATAATTCTCCATACTCACACCAAGACCGGAGCCTTCCAAAGCTGTTTCGATACCTGTGCAGGCATATGCCAACTCTTCCGCAACGATGCATCCGTCAAAAACACCCGCTTCCAAACCACCTTCAATTTATTATAATAAAAGCAGTTATTTTTTTCTAGTTTACAAAAGAGAATCTTAGTCAAAATTCCATGAATGACTATTTTCTTACCGCAATGTTGGGGAATATGTCCATTCGTAAGTCCAAGGGACCAAGCTTTTTTTACTAGTTCCCATGGATATTCGCCCGTTTTATCGTAATGGGCAGCTACAGGAATTATTTCTTCTCTAGCGAATTTCCTTGCCAGTTCCTGCATTTCGCGTTGGGTATCCGACAATTCTGAAAAAATTAGTTTTGATCTTATCAATTAACCCTTAAAAATGGTTAACAGTATTTATTTAGGTAAGCCAGTCAGGGGAGAGTGGTCATCACTGGGTCGCTGTAGACAGCGAGTATTTTCAATTATTTGAAAAACCAGCGGAGCAATTTGTTTTAAACTTTAGGGAAGAATAAAATGTATGCAAACACACCACTTCCAAAATCTTGAACCACCTGAATCAATTAGGAAATGCGAAAAATAGAAAAAACTGTTTTTGCAATTATGCTAAAAAAGTATATCCTGACTTTCAAAAAAGTATTTGCACATAAAAAGGCCACTTTAACAATATTACATTTTATACAATATTACAACTTAACAATATTATTTATCAATATTATACTTTATATAATTCAAAAAGTGGCGACTGTTGAAACACAAAGGCAAGAAATCTCAAAAACTTCTACTTGGATCTTTTAGAATAGAAAATGAATATGAAAAATATTGGAAGGGGGCGTAGAGCAAGTACTGAAATGAAAGCATACGCACTGCGATAAATTTGAAATTGCTATAGTTTTTTGTATTATTGCAAACAGTGAGCTACCGTATATTCCGAGGGAAATCGTGGATCAAATTAAAAAAATTAAATTTTATACAAATGATGTTTAATAAATGTTCAGGACCCTACGGATTTTTTTAACAATATATTGATATTTTTGTGCCAGGAAATGAAAAAAATAGGAGAATGATAGTAAGATAGGTTAAAATCAGGGTGTCTAGTGATCAGGCAATTTGAAATTCCCGGGTTTTTCCCGATTTTTTCCTGGTCAAATATTTTTCCCTCGACCAAGTTCTAGATGTCTTTTTGTGTTTTTTAAAAGTCAACGTATACATAGAAATAGGAATTTTAACATAATATACATAGAAAAAATCTGCCCGCTGCGCTCGATCACTGTACACCCCCCACATTTTTGCATAGGACTTTTGAAATTATAGGTCAAACCATCAAAGACTAAAATTTAATAATTGTGAATTCTCTTTTGTTAAAGCTCCTTCGGCTTTAACGAACACATTCTCATCACGAGTCTCGTGAGAAAAAAAGGTTAGAAGCAAGTTTTCAGATCTAATTTGAAAACAATTTTGTCATCAAACATTTTATTGTACCTTGTGTTTTTTTTGTCAAAAAAATTAATTTGTTTATTTGTAATTCTATTTTTCACGATTAAACAAAAACTACGCGTCTTATCAAAAAATGATTAATAACAAATTTGTGGCTCTTTTTTGGGTGAACAACTTTTGTCTATTTATTTTTGTCGTGGTTTGTGTCGTTTTTCGTGAGGATAAATTGTTCAAATTTCCGTGTATTACGAATAGCCGTACTTAGAATTTTCAAATCTTGAAAAAAATGGTCTCAAAAATTTTGAAAATGCTATAACTTTTTGAATTTTTATCCAAAATAGCTGGCTAAAGAACTTGTCATTTTCTTTTAGGGTCTTAAAAAAGTTTGCCAAAGCTCAATCCAAACTGATCATTTTTTCGAAAGTTATCGCCAACAGCCATACCACGCTGAAAAAACCAGTTCTCGTCAGATCACTGAAGTTAAGCAGCGTTGGGCGCGGTTAGCACTTGGATGGGTGACCATTCGAGAAAACTGAGTGCTGTTGGCACATCGTGGGTGTGGTGAGCCCACACTTGTAGTATGGTATCGTGCCTACAGACAGACAGACTACACACTACATACAGACTACAGACAGACAGCTTCTTAAATATCGTTTTTCCTGACTCAGGGGGTCTCAAAACGTGGATATTCGATAAAAAAACGACTAAGTTAAATTTCACATAAAACCAATACCGTCTCATAAGAATAAGAATGTAAAAAATTTGATCTTTTGTTTATTTGGTAATGTAATTTTTCACTATTAAAACCAAAACCACGCGTCCTATAAAAAAATGATTCCTTAGAAAATTGTTAATCTTTTTTAGGTGCACAATTTTTGTTAATTCATCTTTTTTTGTATCTTGCATAGTTTGACCGCAAAATCGAATTATTGTTGATTTTTCATTATTTTTTGTGGGCTCAAAATTTGAATTTTCGATTTTTGGAAGAAAACTCAAAAAGTTGTTATGATAATCTTGTAGGTACATAGAATTTTCAACTCTTAAAAAAAATGGTCTCAAAAAATTTGAAAATGCTCTAACTTTTTGAATGTTGATCCAAAATAGCTGGCTAACGAACTTGTCTTTTTCTTTTAGGTCTTAAAAAAGTGTGCCAAAGCTCAATCCAATCCGATCATTTTTTCGAAAGTTATCGTGCCTACAGCCTACAGAATACAGACAGACTACAGATTACAGACAGACACCTTCGTAAAAATCGTTTTTTCTGACTTAGTGGGTCTCAACACTTGGAGATTTGATGAAAACCGACTAAGTCAAATTTAACACAAAATCAATACCTTCTCATTAGAATGAGAATGTCAAAAATTACATAACTCGGTACTTAGGATAAGCATAGGAAGGAACCTTGCGACTGTAGATAAAGTGGAAATGGAATATATATACCATTAAACCATTTCCCTTTCAGGGTAGGCGTGACACTACCCGATTCGGGTAGTGTTTCTAGGTTTTTCTTGTAGTTATAAATAACTACAAGTGTGGGCTCACCACACCCACGATGTGCCAACAGCACTCAGTCAGTATTCTTGAATGGTCACCCATCCAAGTACTAACCGCGTCCAACGCTGCTTAACTTCAGTGATCTGACGAGAACTGGGTTTTTCAGCGTGGTATGGCATGAATAAAAAGATAAAGTAGAAAAAAGTCGATTTTTCGATCAAATACAAAAAATTCCTAGTCCTAAACAAAATTCCCGGGGTTTTCCCGGTTTTTGCAAGGTCCAATAAAATTCCTGGGGTTTCCCCGGTTTCACGGTCCACTAGACACCCTGAAAATGGATGTCGTTTTTAAGTTTTGAGTACCATGTATTAATTATAATTTCTCATCTTCAGAAGTGCCCCCTTTGAATTGACAATTTTTAGATGTGATACGATCAATTTCCTTTATGAAATTCTTATTTTATATGTAATGGCGACTGCAGGTGCTAAAGTTTGCCTTCAATCTGACAATTTAGATATTTTCACTTAACCACCAACTAACTTCACTTCGTTGAATACTGAGGGAAAAAATGGACCAAATGCATGGGATTTGGACTATTTTGGCCCTATTTTGTTAATATCTTCGTAAAAACTAATGTTTTATACATAAGCGTATTTGAAAATTGGTTTTTATTTTTTTAACCTATATAATGAAATAAAAAAATGATAATAATTATTAATTACTACGGAGATATTACAAAAATAAAGTTTTGTCCCATTCATTTGATACCACTGTTTTCCCGTCAGCACTCCACGAAGTGAAGTTCACTCGCGATGAAGTGAAAATGCCTAATTGTACCCATTTTACCCGTGTAGCAAAGGCCACTGCATGAAGACTATTGACAGCAACGGGGCAAAGTGCAGAGGCTGCGGATTATATTATAATCAGGAATGTGAGTCAAAATTGAAGAAGTTTGCAGGTGGCAGAATTGCCAGATGCTGCGGGTCCAGGTCTGGTTCGCCAATTAATGAGGATAGAAATGAATTCTCGTCACAATTACAAAACAGTTCGCCGAGCGAGGGCGAGGATCACGCTAATTTGGAGAAACTAAATACAAATAATTGTAGTGAGCTGATAGTCTTTATGAAAAAAACTCTTGAGCAACATAGGCGCTTGATGAAGGAAGATTTCAATCAGGTAAAAGGCACTATCGAAGAACTGACGAAAAAAATGGAGTCAGTTTCCTCTACGGTCAGCCAAGTAGATCTGAGAGTATCTGATCTGGAAGTTAAAATGATAGAAACTACGGCAAAAATGCAGAGCCCTGAAGACACTGTTGATGTATTGTATATTTTCAAAGTCCAATTTTAAGTTAAGATAATACTATCTCAGCTATCAATATAATGCAACATCTTTCATAAGTTAGTATATTATTATATTATTAATGATACGCAATTTTAAATTATTGAATTATTTATTAATTTACATGATACAGTACAGACCGATACGAAAACAGATTGTGAATTTTTCATCTATCCGCAATTCATTATCTCTTGAAGTACACTATTGAAGGAACTTTGAACCTGCGTTTTTAATCAGATTAACATTTTTGAGCGATATAAAATAAATATGGGTGTACTTATTTTGCAAGTAGAAAGTAATTTTTTTAGTAATAGTATTTAAGCCCTACTAGTTATATCATAACTCGAAGTAACTAAATATATTTCATTTAATTAATTTAATAATGGTGATAAACTAGAAAATAATATGACCACCTTTCAAAATGAAATTCTAAAAAGAAATTTGGAATGATAGAATTCGATCAAAAGATTATAATCAATAAAAGACAAATTATTTGTCAGTATACTTTGTTGCCTTTGTTGAAATTAAACAAGTGACCTTCATTTTCAAAAATTATTTATACTCACGAAAATTAAATCCATTTGAAGAAGCATTGGCTGAGAATAACCTAACAGACCGACGAGTCGTTGCACTCAAGACCTGAAAAAATGTAAAATTATAACGATTGATACATACATATTTTATATTATATAAAATTTATAGAAGAAAGGATACGCGTACACGTCCGCAATTTTACATCATATATTTTAATGGATATAATTGTCAAATTTGTCAATAAAAAGTTATGTGCGAATCTATACGTTCAATGCTTACCTTTTGGAGTAACATGTTGATAGATATAGATATTTAGTTTTCTAAAATTAATGTTCGAGACGACCAAGCGATTTATTAACTCGTTCTGAACATTCAATTGAGATGAGCTGATGAGCTAGCCAGCTGGGGTTAAAGTACAATGTGGAAAAGCAAGGCAATACCAGAATACAAAACGGGAATGCAAAGTTGGATACTGGCGTAGGTTGTGTTATAGCTGTGAATACTGCATAGCTATGTGTAAGACTGTAAGCTGGCGTAAGTTGCCTGAAAGATCTTTGTTTGGGTTATTGAATCGCTGGTGTTGCTGACTCAAAGTCGATAAGGCAGAAATGAGTTTGGTAATTCGGTCGGTACAGAAGTGAATTGTTCTGCAGCAGCAAAGATAGTGTTGCAACATCGATGTTTACATCGATGTAGCACCGAAAGAAACCATCGATGTTTCCGATATATCGGTCATTTTTAAGAAACATCGATGATTTAAAAATAACATTCTTTTAATGTAAAATATTAAATATTTAATGTAAATAGATATTCATATCAAATATATTATAAAATATTATATAATATAAATATAAAATAATATAAAAATATAAATATAAAAAATATAAATATATATGATATTTTAAATATAATATATTCTAGTGGTTGCATCTGAACCAATCTATTCAGATTATTACATTTTCCAAATAGGAAAAGAAATAATTAGAAAAAAAAATCAAAATTGCTAATATTTTAAAAACATCATTCGTAACAATATTTAAATTAAAAAGGATTCTTTCCAGAGGGCTGGCTTAGGTTGACTCTTTCCCTTTTCTCCCTCTTTTTTCTTTTTTTGTGTAATTGTCTCTAATAAGACTGACAGGACGCAGTTTTGGAAATCTAAATTTGATTTGTGAATTTTTTCATGCTCTGATTTCGGTTGCATAAAATTATTCATAAGAAAGTAGATTTTAATTCGATCTTGAATGAATTTTTAAATAGAGACACTGAACGATATTCTTTCCAATCTGCAGGGTTGCTTACCCTGCAAATAAAAAAGGCCAATTGTATTTAAATGGAAATGTTGAAATGAGCATTTGCAATTAAATGCAATTGGTAGAACTATCATTAAATGTACCTCAATGTATTTGAATTGACGCAATGTATTTAAATCCTAAAGATGCAATTGGTGGCATTTCATCATTACGCAATGATGTCAATTGAATTGAATTGTCAGTTTTCAAATGAATGTAATAAAATTAATAGAATTTAATTGTAATAACATCTTCACTCATTTCACTGTTCTTAATATACTTAAGTAACTCTCAGAAGTTAAAAAATTATTGAAAATTTATTACATTTCATTCTTTCAATGAGACCAAATTTTTCAATTTAAAAAAAATTTCTGTTAAATTTGAATTTAGTAGAAATCACACCTTTTTTATTTATTATACTATTATATATACCATTAAACCATTTCCCTTTCAGGGTAGGCGTGACACTACCTGATTCGGGTAGTGTTTCTAGGTTTTTCTTGTAGTTATAAATAACTACAAGTGTGGGCTCACCACACCCACGATGTGCCAACAGCACTCATGTCAGTTTTCTTGAATGGTCACCCATCCAAGTACTAACCGCGTCCAACGCTGCTTAACTTCAGTGATTTTCCAATTTAAATATTTTACTTTATTCATTAAATATTGAATTAGTTTTAATAAGTACTTTAAGTCAACAAAATTCGATAAATATTATTTGTATTATATTGTTAATTTATGTCCAAAGTCACTTTTTATTCTCATTAAACAATCAATATTTACTGAACTTTAGTCCAAAGGTACAAATTATATAACAACTTTTATTCCTTATTATCAAGTAACCACTTCAATCTCTTCAATAATACTATTTATTAACGTATTATTTTATTATTCAATCAATTTTATTGCAAAACTCCAATTAAAAACAATTCCGGTCTATAGATTTATGTGCGATTCAATACAATTAGATGCATCGCATGACCAATCTCCATTTTTACATTAACCTCTATTGGATAATATAAAACCATTTATAAAATTTTTTTTGAATTGAAAGTCGTCAATTAAATCCAAAAGACGGTTCATTGGCTTGCGAAACAATTCAGTGAAATAGACCGCACACTGGTTCTATTGCATATCGACAATTCACTGCAGTTGCAGACATTCAATTCAATTCACTGACAAGTTTTTCAATTGCGATTTAACAATTGGATATTAAATGCAATTCACCATATTTGACTTGAATTGCATTTCGCCAAAATGGTCGATTGACGATTTTATTTTTGAATTGCAGTCAATCGATTTTAAATGAATCTTTTTTTGCAGGGTATAATACTTCTGAGAGTTCTTTTAATTAAAGGCAAACAAAAATTTTTTACATTAATTTATCGAAAGAATCCTTTTTTAATTAACTATTGTTACTAAGCATGTTTTTAAAATATTAGCAATTTTGAAAAATGTGTTTTTTTTTTATTATTTCTTTTCCTATTTGGACAATGTAATAAGCTGAATAGATTGGTTCAGAATCAACCAATAACTTCAGACCTGGAAATTAATATGACACCTTGGTATCTCATCCAATAATAAGGTTGCCAGAAAAATGTGCATATTAAATTAAAATGTCAGCCTGATGCTTATCAATATTCGCGGTGAGCACGAAAATACGAACTCTGGCGGCCACTTTGGTGAGGCTCTCTAAACAGTCTCGTCCTATTTATTTCTCAAATGTACGGTTTATTTACATCTCACATTAATTAAGGTAAGGTGTCACGTGTGAAAATTAAGTAAAATCGGTAGTTGACATATCAAAGTATAATAACGGTAAGTATTCAGACTATAATATTTATTACCATAGTAGATTAAAAGGAATGTATAGAATTCCTAAAAATAAAACAAGAATTCAACGATCAAATTTGGACAAACAACACAAAATGCTCCCATTGCAAATTCTAAAAAAAAAAAAATTTGTTTCTTTGTACAAAAATAAAAAAGAGGAAAGAAAAAAAAATCCCCTTCCTTCTCTTTTTTATTTCTTTCGTCTTTTTTATTTTTATTATTATCAAATCACAATATATAAAAGCATGCACAATATTTACCAACGTTTCGGTGCTCACATAGCACCCTCATCAAGGCAAGAAAAATTAGAGCAGGTAGGAACAGCGACGAAAAAACGACGCTATCACCTCGACAGATAGGATAAAAGGATAAAAAATTTAAAATGTATAAAAATGAAAAATCTTATAATTAAATATGTGAATAATAAATCTTATCAATTTTTTTTAAACCACGTTTTATCGTTTTAATAATTTAAAATTCTTAAATTTCAATTTAGCTGACTGGGATTGGAGGTCATTTCTAGCAGCTCTTGTTTGTTTATAACGGATTTGTCTTTTGACCCATATTCAGTTGTCAGGTCTTGAGATGATGGCGTCCTTGTTTCGTCGCTGTTCCTACCTGCTCTAATTTTTCTTGCCTTGATAAGAGTGCTGTGTGAGCACCGAAACGTTGGTAAATATTGTGCATGCTTTCATATTGTGATTTGATAATAATACAAATAAAAAAGACGAAAGAAATAAAAAAGAGAAGGAAGGGGATGTGGTTGCCTTCTCATTTTTCTTTCCTCTTTTTTATTTTTGTACAAAGAAACAAATTTTTTTTTTTAGAATTTGCAATGGGAGCATTTTGTGTTGTTTGTCCAAATTTGATTGTTGAATTCTTGTTTTATTTTCAGGAATTCTATACATTAACTTGATTATTGGACGTTAAACGGGATTTTGAATTTGACTTTAATCTAATTTAAAATTCTTAAATTTCAATTAAAAGGAATGTTATTATGGCGTTTCAAGGTTTAGGTCAAGTCGTATGTGGTAAATAATGATTTAAATTATTATGTTTTCTCTATAATTATTAATATTAACCGGGAAATGACAGTGAATTTATTTTTTT
>CAKNYM010044019.1:0-18164 GCA_932195095.1 Andricus curvator
TTAGAATTGTGAAATAAGGTTTTGTGGGTTATGTTTTTGTAGGCTTGCGATTTTGTGGTATTAGGTTTTGTGGACTTGGGTTGTGTAGGCTTGTGATTTGTGGGCTAGGGATTTTTGGACATGAGATATTTAGGTTTGGGATATGTGGGGTTGGGTTTTGTGGGCTTGGATTTGGTGTGCTTGGAATTCGTGGGCTTGGGATATATGGGGTTGGGTTTTATGGTTTTGGAGTTTGTGGGCTTGCGATTTGTGGTATGTGTCTTGCATTATTATCATACGGATCGGCAAAGATTTGTAGGGACTAGCAAATTTTGTCCATTTTTCTCCTACTGTGCTACGCAATGACGACGCTCACCAGGGCGTTGTCAGCCATCTGCTCGAAAGTGTGACCCCGTGTTCCCAGGGCCTACTGCCGTTTCAACTTCTTGTTTGTGGGAGTGTCTCTGGAGCCCTTCTTCCTCTTGCCCTTTGCGGTCTCTCTTTCGTTGTGCTCCGCAATGTTGCCTCTTCTTTACAGAGAGTATTGTTAGCTGCATTTTTACGGCGTCGACACTATTGTCTTCACCATTATCAAAAGTTCGCATCGCCTCTGGTGGATGGCACCCGAAGGTGCCTTCCCCTTTTGGCGGTGGGTTAGAGGAAGGTCCCGGAACGGGCCCTTCATTGTTTTTGGTTTGTTTGGTTCTGTGTGGTACGTTCATGTTAGTACCACGAGAATCTAGGGGAATAAGAAACATCCCCCGCAGAGCCGAGCTTGCTGGGCGCGGATCTACATAATATGGGATTCGACCTGGTGTCCCAAAGTCTCCGTTAAGACGCCTGCTTTGAGACACCGGCCTGTCCTCCTCTACTGAGGGGGCAGGCCGAGAGCCAAATATCCTTGGTTTCAAACTCAAGGGTATCAGGAAGACAAGGAATGGAGATGTCCTTATCGAGGTTGACGGCGATACAGAGGGCAAGACTCAACTGTCCTCTGCCATTAGGGAGGGTTTTGGGCATGGGCGGAACGTGCGTGAGGAGACACTTCGAAGTGAGCCTGGCTGCAGATGTCAAAGTCAGAATGACGAAGAAAGCATTTAGAGGGTACTTAAAGGCATACGTCATGCTAAATGAGGAGCTAACTACGAGAATACTCCATACGGGACACCTCAAGGTGGGGTCGGTGTCCCATAGTGCTACAACTGCGCCGCGTCGCAAAGGAGGAAGAGCTTTGAAATAACCATCTACCGGGGACGAAGAGATGCCCCTTGCTTAGGAAGACCATCGAGGAAGTCACAGAAACGCCAGCGGTAGCCCAGAAAACCCCACCAAGATGACGAAGGCCGACGAGTTCGCTGCGCGACGCCGAAGCGCTGCTGAGGATGATGCGTATGTTACATCTTGGTTGGGCAGGAGATACGACAAAGGTCAGTTCGGTATAAACAGCAGGACGCCGAAGGACAGCGTAGAGAGCCTATAGGAATGACCCAGAAATAATGCGAAAGCGGTTCAAGGGTCATTGTCTAGCTAGTAAGGGTAGGTGAGTTTAGTGGGTTCTACCATTTTTTAGGTCGACTCCCACACTCAGTGCGTCCATGCATTCTCACCTGCCCTAAAAAGATAAATATTGAATTATATTCTAACGGTAGCCATATTGGATCCGCCATCTTCAGGTTACAGTTTTATTGCACAAAATAGAGAAGTGCACCATGAAGACATCTTGAATCTTATTTTTCTGACTTAGAAATCAAAAAGAATATTACCAAAAACCCTAGTATACCAAGCTTATTGAAAATAAAGCCACAAGTTTCTGAAATATGAGTGGACATTCATCCCGTCGTTACCGGATAAAATGAACTGAACTTTGCTCATTCTATCTATGTTTTCATTACCCCACAATGAAATAAATGTCACTGTCTTCCTTGAAATAAATCACTCAAAAAGAACTTTTCTTCGAGAAAAAACACTGGATAGTTCAATGTTTAATGAAATTTGATATATTTTTTGCTAATGATCGTAAGGCATTTAGGTATGAGAAGCAGTTGCGAATGAATGATTCCAACCAAAGCATCATTTTTTTATTAACTGGTTATTACTTATAGAAATTCTATGAAAAAATACATATTCGGATATTTTCTAGGAATAGTTGTAATTTTATTAACGAGCGAAGAAGTATTTCCACTGCAACGCGTCGAGTTGATACATACGTGCGAATAAACGAGCCACGGAGCCAAAATAAAATCGTCCTAATTTGTGCATGATGAATTATTTTGAAGAATTATTTTTTTGAACAACATATTTATATTTCTTTTTAAACAACTCCAACGCTGGAAGTTTCTTTTTTTCCTTGTAGAAGATCATCAAGAATATTTGCTGTAAATTTTAGCAAGAAATTTTAAGAATAGTCTGAATTTTAGCGAGTTGAAGTAGAAAAAGACGAAAAACTTTATTTTCCAATAAAACGGGGTTTGTGGGTTTATTTTGACATTAGCAAAAGTGAAAACTTGGTCTGGGGACCAAAACCGCGCTGTTCAGCGAGAAAAATTTATAGGTGCTTATGGAACATGGCCACTTCAATTGTGAAAAAATAAAAAAAGAACATTGTTTTATTACAGTGCTTTAGTTTAGAATTGTTCTATGTTTGAATTTCAGATTGCTTTACATTTTTTTCTTTACAAATATTTGTTTTCTTTTTACAGAATTCAGTGCTCTCGGAAGCGAAACCCCTCACAATCATGAAGTCAAATATAGGTCCAAGAGGATTAAGTTGTGGGTTATTAATAATTACATAAGAATAGTGACGAAAGCTACTTTTCCGGGTTCTTTCGATCCAACTATTGGCGACTACTATCGAAATCACAGTTTTTTAGTCCGCACTGTTAATGAGGACGGCTATCAATTTGTGGCATTTTTAGATCATGACAAAAAACTTTTGGGAGTCCGAGCACCGATTAGAGGAAGAGGTAAAAAACCAATTCCACTTCAAATCAGGCAGAAAAATCCAGCTTTGGGTTTTAGAATAATTTTGTATGTGGATTTATGATTCTATGGTGAAAATTAAGTTAAATAATTTCTAATGCACTTTTTTCAAAATTCATCAATTTTTAGAAGTTATACCTTCAAATTATTTGATGCTTATAAAAACTTTTAATATAAAATAGGTGAATTTTAAAACCTACCTTCCTAAATTGTAAATGCTCAAATAATTTCGGATTGAAAGTTTTTGATGTTCAGTGCTACAACTGAAAATTGTACAGTGTTTAACTTTGAGGTCGATTTAAAATATTTTTAAATTCACAAATCTTAATTTTCTTTTCAAGATATTTTCACTGAACCAGAACCGACTTCTTCAATATGGCATATCTTTTGTGTGGGCAGACACTTCAGGTTAAAGGTACAACCACTTACAGAACTTGAGTTGAAGATTTCCCTTGTACCTGAAAATTTGTATCATCGTGCAACTACAATCCACCGTGCATATGTTGCTGGCATAGAATTTTGCATTTTGAAAAACAATGCTGGAGAAATTGTGGCAGCCACGCTTCCAGCGCCATATTATAATTCTCTATTACTCGAAAATCCGCTTCTTGAGAACTAGAATTGAAGTTCTTGGCATGTTGATGTTTATTTAGAAATAAAATTTGCTGCGTTCAGTTGTGGATTTTTTTTTATCAGGTGTGGGTTTTTTGTTATCAGTTGTAATCAAAATGAAACAGCAGGAGTTTAATTCTGCTAGACCACAATGCTATCATTTTTTATTCTATTTTGATAGTCTTTGAAGATAGCTGAAATTGATCTCCTTGTCATTTAGCTGTTCATTGGAGAATAAAAATTTTCCTAATTATAATGTAACTTCTTTTTTATCAGTTGTAACGCAAATTACAAACATACAAAAAAGTATAGGTTTTTATGTATCATTTTTTCAAATGTAACAAAAAAGCGGAAATTTTTTTATCATGAATCACCATACTTGAATCTTTCCTTTTAGGTCAAAAGTCTTCAAAAATAATTGAATATGAAAGGCTTGTCATGTAGATGTTTGTTCCAAAATAAAATTTTGTTTTGTTAAGGTCTAGTGATTTTACCATCAGCTGTAAAAAAAAAGAAAAAGTGTGGAAATTTTTTTTTTCTTTACATCTCCATGCTGGAATCTTCTCTTTTGGCCAATAGTCTTTAAAGATGGCTAGAATTGAAGGTCTTAACATATCGATGTTTGGACAAACAGAAAATTCTCTATAATATCGTCAGTGTTCTTCGACGGAAATTGGTATTTTCAATTAAATATATATATATTTTATGGAAGATTTACGATTTTCAGATAATTTTAGATTATGTTAACATTTTTAACCGGAAAACGGTTATTTTAAAATGGAAATGTTTGTATAAACGAAGATTTAAAATCTTAAATTTTATTTCATTGTGTTAGTGTGTTTATTGTAAAATCGTTATTGTTAATAAAAAAATGAGATCATTTATGCTATTTAGATCATTGATTTAGATCATTCATGCTATGAGATACAAAAATATTGAACTACAAAATTCCTTGAATTCGGTGAATTTTTTGAATTCTATGAATTCTATGAATTCTCTGAATTCCTTGAATTCGAATCATTCCTCAAATTCTATGTATTTCTAAAAATTGCTTAGTTCCTTAAATTCTATGAAGCCCGTGAAGTCTGTAAATTCCTTGAATTTTGTAAATTCTTTGAATTCAATGAATACCTTGAATTCCATGAATTTCTTGAATTCTATGAATGTTTTTCTTGAATTCTATTATATCTTGAACTCTATGAATTTCCTGAATTCTATAAATTCCTTGAATTCTATAAATTTCCTAAATTCTATGAATTCTCTGAATTCTATGGATTCATTGAAATTTATGAATTCCTTGAATTTTATGAATTCTTTTCAGTTTTTTCTATACTACTTGGAATGCTTTTGAACGCTTTAAAATTCTTTTGAATTACGTTTACTTTCTTAAAATATTCGGCATTCTCTGAATTCCTTCAATTCTCTGAATTCCTTCAATTCTCTGAATTCCTCGAATTCTCTGAATTCCTCGAATTCCTTGAATTCTCCGAATTCCTTGAATTCTATGCATTCTATTAATTCCTTGAATTCTCTGTATTCCTTGAATTCTATGAGTTTAAGAAATTATATGAATTCCTTGAATTCTCTGAATTTCTTGAATTCCTGGAATTCTCTGAATGCCTTGAATTCTCTGAATTCCTTGAATTTTCCGAATTTCTTGAATTCTCTGATTTCCATGAATTCTAATTTCGTGAATTTCCGGAATTCCTGGAATACTTTGAATCCTTTCAATTCTACAAATCCCTTGAATTCTATAAATTCCTTGAATTATATAAATTTTTTCAATTCTATGAATTCCTTGAATTCCGTAAATACCTTGAATTTGATAAATTCTTTGAACCGCATGAATGCATTGAATTCTAGGAATTTCTGTAATTCCATAAATATCTTGTATTTTATTAATTCCTTGAATTTTCTAAATACCTCGTATTCTGTAAATTCCTTGAATCCTAAGCGTTCCTCAAAGTCTATGAATTCCTTACAATTCCTGAGTTCCTTGAATTCTATGAAACCCGGGAAGTCTATAAATTCCTTGAATTTTGTAAATTCTTTAAATTCAATGAATACCTTGAATTTTATAAATTCCTTCAATTCTATGAATTCTTCTAAATTTTTCCTGTATTACTTCGAATGCTTTTAAACAATTTAAAATTCTTCTGAATTCTGTTAACTTTCTTAAAATGTTCGGCATTCTCTGAATTCCTTCAATTACTTGAATGCTCAAAATTTCTGAAATTCTCTGAATTCGTTGAATTCTCCGAAATCCCTAAATTCTATTATTCCTATGAATTCCTTGAATTATATACATTCCTTGAATTCTATGAATTTCAGAAATTGTATGAATTCCTTGAATTCTCTGAATTCCTTAAATTATATGGATTCCTTGAATTCTCTGGATGTCTTGAATTTTCTAGTTTCCCTGAATGCCATGAATTCCTTGAATTCTCTGTATTCCTTGAACTGATTGAATTCACTGAATTCTATAATTTCCTTGAATACCGTGAATTCCTTGAATTTTACGAATTTAATAAATTGTATGAATTCCTTGAATTCTCTTAATTCCTTGGATTCTCTTAATTCCTTGGATTCTCTGAATTCCTTGAATTCTCTGAATTCCTTGAATTGTATGAATTCCTTGAATTCTCTGAATTTCTTGAATTCTCTGAATTCCTTGAATTCTCTGAATTCCTTGAATTCTCTGAATTCCTTGAATTCTCTGAATTCCTTGAATTCTCCTAATTCCTTGGATTCTCTGAATTCCTTGAATTGTATGAATTCCTTGAATTCTATGTATACCATAAAGCCATTTCCCTTTCAGGGTAGGCGTGACACTACCCGATTATTTATGATTTGACTTGATTATTTCGCTCTGGACCCGAAATCTTGTCTTCGAGAATATCTACCAAAATCTCCTTAGTATTGAAATTACACTTTTAGTTTCACGGTTTAAGTAATTTTTATTGAAATGACTTTAAATGTCCTTTTATGGAAATATAATTTAAAAGAATAGTTTATTTTATTTATTTATTTTTTTGAATAATTGTTAATATAGATTGAAAATTCAGTCGGACTATAATCAAGACTCTGAAATCCTGAAAAGAAAAGCTTCTAAGTTTTTGGAAGTACCTATAATAAGTATTTGAAATTCTCTGGAATGCTGTGAAATTTATGAATTTTTGTGAGTGGATTTTTGAGGGGTATTCGAAATGTTATAAAATTTCGTGCTATTTATGCAATACACATGAATATTTTCATCTATTTCAAGCAAAAATCGTTAAATATAAATGTGCAAAAATCATAATTTTCTTGAATTTTATAAGTTCCTTGAATCCCATGAATAACCTGAATTTTATGCATTTCTTGAATTTTATGAATATCTTGAATTCTATGAATTCCTTGAATGCTATGAATTTCTTGAATTCTATGAATTCCTTTAAATTCCTGAGTTCCTTGGAATTTCTGAGTTCTTTGAATTCTGTGAATCCCTTGAATTTGATAAATTCCTCGAATTCTCCGAATTCCTCGAATTTTCCGAATTCCTCGAATTCTCTGAATTCTTTGAATTCTCTGAATTCCTGTAATGCACTGAATTTCTTGAATTCTAAGCATTCCTCAAATTCTACGAATTTTTTAAAATTTCTGAGTTGCATGAATTCCCTGAATACCTTGAATGCTATAAAACACTTGCATTCTATGAAACCCTTGAATTCTATAAATTCCTTGAATTTTATAAACTTCTTGAATTTTGTAAGTTCCTTGAATCCCATGAATACCTTGAATTCTACGCACTTCTTAAATTTTGTGAATATCTTGAATTCTATGAATTCCTTGAATGCTATGAATTTCTTGAATTCCATGAATTCCTTAAAATTCCTGAGTTCCTTGAATTCTGTGAATTCCTTGAATTTGATAAATTCCTCGAATTCTTTGAATTCCTCGAATTCTCTGAATTCCTTGAATGCTATGAATTTCGTGAATGCTATGAATTTCTTGAATTCTATGAATTCCTTGAATTTCCTGAGTTCCTTGAAATTCATGAGATCCTTGCATTCTATGAAACCCTTGAATTTTATAAATTCCTTGAATTTGATAAATTTCTAGAATTTTTTAAGTTCCTTGAATCCAATGAATACCTTTAATTCTATGCATTTCTTGAATTTTATGAATATCTTGAATTCTATGAATTCCTTGAATGCTATGAATTTCGTGAATGCTATGAATTTCTTGAATTCTATGAATTCCTTGAATTTCCTGAGTTCCTTGAAATTCATGAGATCCTTGAATTCTGTGAATCCCTTGAATTTGATAAATTCCTCGAATTCTATGAGTTCCTTGAATGCACTGCATTTCTTGAATTCTAAGCATTCCTTAAATTCTACGAATTCATCAAAATTTCTGAGTTGCTTGAATTCCCTGAATACCTTGAATGCTATGAATCCCTTGCATTCTATACGTTCTTCGAATTAAATAAATTCCTTAAATTCTATAAATTCTTCGAATTCTATAAATCCCTTGATTTATATAAATTTCTTGAATGATATAAAATGCTTGAATTATATAAATTCGTTGAATTCTATGAACTCCTTGAATTCTTTATTTTTAAAAAATTGTGGCGAATATTTTATGTGCATAGTTTTTGCTGGTAATTATTTAAAAGAAATTATAAATACAACGGAAATATTATTCAATGACTTACATTTCCCAAAATGTACAAAAAGTATTTCTTTGAATGACTTTGATTCAAACTTTTTCGAAAAAGGTAAGTATGTCAAATCCAAAATTAATCACTTTCGTGATTCGTCAGCCATGTTTTTGAAATCAATATTTGCTATGTTGTCGCAAATCTGTGAAATCAAAAATGGCTAAATAATTAGAAAAAAAAAACAGATTCTAAAAAACAGATGGGTGCTTTATAAAAATAGTCATAGTATATATATTTTATCAAAAATATTTTCTTTTAAATGAGTCAGCTAACTTTGATTTCACAAATGCATAGCTTGTGGAGAACTTGGCAAATAATGATTTCACAAACATGGTTGATTGTACTGATAAAAATTTTTACTTTGTATAACAAATCACCTGTTTTATTATCAGAAGGACAGAGTCTATTGTCTATAAAATGGTGTCTTTAATTTCAAAAGTTTGCTTCGTCATAAAGATATTGTAGAGCTTTTGCCACGTAGTTTCCGCATATTGGAAACTTTTATCATTCTGAATGTTTCTCGGGTAATCAACACGATAAATAATTTGTCAGTCATTAGTGTACATAGGAGTGAGTAAGTTCAAACTTGTCAATCATTGTTTAGAAAATAAATCTAAAGAATGAAGATTTTTGTCAACACACTGCTAATTAAAATCGCAGTATTTCTGATTTTTGGCGGTAAGTGTACTCGATATAATAATAACCTTAATGTAAATATGAAATATTACATATTCCCAAAATTAAAATTGCATAAATACTGTGCTGACGTTCCAAATAGGAAATTATTCAACAATTTCCAAGTAACATATGTTAGACGCAAAGACACTTTGATTTGCGATTTCCTCAATTTTACAGTTTTTTTTTGTTGAACTTCAAAATATTAAATTTATTAATTTTATGATCTTGACATTTTTTATAGATAATATTTTTTTTATGACACATGCATGATTTCAGCCGTTTCGACGCCTATGAATCGGGCTAAAACTCTACTTTTTAGTCCCCAGGGAGTAAAAAGTACTTTTTACTCCCTAGGGACTGAAAAGTGACGTCAAAGGTGAATAATGAAAATTATGCATCTATGAGCTCGCATTTTACGATTATCAGCCCACTCACCGTAAAAACAGTGAGGAAATTTTGATTGCAGATAATAGAATTTTGCCGTTATTTATGGAAAGTTACCATATATACCTGTAAAATTACCATAAATGACCGAAAATTTATGGAAATTTTTAAAAATGAATTTTGGTAAGTTACCACATTTGCCTGTAAAATTACCATGAATGACCGAAATTTTTCATAAATTTCCGGAAATTACCATAAATTAGGTTAACATTAATTTCATGCTTCATTAAACAATATCTTATACGGACTGAAATCATGACTGTATTTCGAGAAATGTCTGAAATCATCCATTTGTTACAAAAAATATCGTATGCGCCAAGAGGGAGAGGCACTTTTTTTCACTCGCTTTGCTTCGCATTACCAAACTCTGCCTCAGCGGCTTATACGTAATACTTTTCTACTATTTACAATATTAACATTTACTTATATTTACTTCCTCCTCTATTTACAATCTTTCCTTCTTCATTCCTCTTCCTCCTTCCTTTTCTTCTTCTCCATCTTACCCAAGACTCCCTTCACCCATGCTACTGCCCTTTTTTCCCCCTTCCATGCATCAATACCACCATGCTTATCCCACTCCTTTCCACCTCTACGCACTCCTCCAGCCAGTGCTCCACTCTTGCCTCCCCCTTCCCACATAGTTCACACATCCTCTTTTCCCCAGCGAGCCAGAAACTATTAAAAACCAAACATGCACCCACATCTCATCCTCGCTATAAGCTCCTGACTTCCTTTCTCTCCTTTCTCACACAAATATTGCGCTCTCCCCCTTGGCATAATCCACACATTGTTCCCATTAAACCTTGTCTGTCTTATTCTCTCTTCCCCTGCTGTCTTCTCTCTCTCCATGCCGTTTTTCTTAACCAACTCATATACCTTTCTTCCTTCCTCATGCATCCTTCTCATTTCATCCATCTGCAGTCCGTTCGTTCTGAAATACCTTTCTCTTTCAACCTCTATCTTCCCACCCCCTCTCCTGTTCTCCTTTTCCCACCAACACTCCCTAAACAGCTTACTTCCCCCCCTCTTCCAAAAATTTCTCATCATATTTACACGCCCGACTCCCCGCTAGAATCCCAACACTCGTTCTTCCCGTCGACCTCCTGACAATATAATTAGGCGTGTTCCTTGCCAGCCCCAGTGTCCACTTTACATACCTCTCCTGTGTCCTATTTACCTCTTCGCTTTCCTTCCACCTTCACACCTCTACTCCATACAGTAGCACACTCATCACTAGTGAGTCAAACAATTTCATTCTCCTCCCAAAATCATCTGCGAATAACTTCTTTTCCAAACCCCACACCTGCCTCATCACCACATTTGCCCTCCTCACTCTCTCTTTTATGTGACCATCCACTCCGCCATTCCTCCGAAACAAGAAGCCCAGGTACACAATTTTTTTACCTCCTGCACCGCCTTTCCCTTCCACTTCCACTCCCCTCCCTTATCCCTTCCCCCTCCTTTTCTGAACACCATAACCTTGGACTTTTCCGCATTCAGTTCTAACCTGTTATTATACAGGTAGCTTCTCAACCTCTTCATCATTTCCATTAAGGCCTCCTCGCTTTTTGCCAACAACACTATGTCATATTCATACGCTAGTGACCAAATTCTAACCCCGCCTATCCTAAATCCTCCTACCACTCCGGCCTCCAGCTTACTTTCCATATCCGCAATTAAAATCGCAAAACGCTTTGTGCTAAGCGGACACACTTGTCTTAACCCCCTATCCATCCACAATCCCTCCGAAATCCCCTGCCCTTCTCTTACCTTATCTTTGGTCTCTTCATATATCTCCCTTACTACCTCGATCAGGCCTCTCTCCACTCCCTTATCCTCCATCGCCTCCCACAACCTCCCCCTATCAACCGACGGAAACGCGCCCTTTAGATCCACAAAAAACGCGTACACTCTCGACCCCTTCATCGCTGATTCTCTAGCCACCACGTGCTGCAGAACGTAAATATTGTCGATAGTACTCCTACCTGCCCTAAAGCCCGCCTGCGTCTCCGGCAATATTCCTTTCCCCTCGACATCCTTCCGCAGCCTCTCCGCCACCACCATCGCATATACTTTATACGCCGTATTCGTTAGCGTAATCCCTCTATAGTTATCCTGCCTATCCTTATCTCTCTTTTTATACAGAGGCACTATTAACCCTTCTCTCCACCCTCGTGGGATTCCCTCCTCCTCCATACTTTCTTCACTACCTCCTCCAGCCTCTCCCTATCCTCTTGTGTACTAAACAGCCATGCTTCGTTCTCTACCCCATTCAGCCCTGCTGATTTTGACCTGCTTAACTTCCTTATCTGTTTCTCTATCTCCTCGTCATTCAACTCTTCCAAACCTGCCTCCCCCGTTCTTCTACTCCCATCACCTCTCTTCCTTGAATCTGAGCCCTGAAATGATTCTCTAAAAAACTCCCTTCACTACTCACTCCCTATCTTCTCGCTTATCCCTACTCTACGCTTCCTGAACCTATTAATTATCTTCCAGACGTCTTCCTCTGTCTTAACATTTCTTAACTCCTCCTCCAGCTCTTTCTCCTTTTCCTGTTCTTTCTTCTTACACATGAATCTAAACCCCTTCCTCATTTCTACGTACTCCCCCCTTTCTGCAGTACCCTCTTTCCATTTCTTATACTTCTTCTTCACCTTCCTTTTCATCTTTTTACATTCCCTATCCCACGACGGCTTCACCATTCCTTTCTTCTTCTTTTTGAATACCTTCTTTTGCACGCATCCTTTCACTTTTAAATCCTCCCATATCTCTTCCACTGTCTCCCCTTCGAAGCGCACCTTCCCTAACTGCTCCTTATACTTCTCTATTGCCTCCCTCGTCCAGCTAACCCTCTCCCCTGTCGACACTTCTTGCCTATCTTGCCTTCCGCCGTTCTCACCCCTTATCCACAACCCTAATGGCTGATGGTCTGATTCTACCCTGCCTTCTACTGCGAATCTCTCCATCTCCTCCCGCCCTTGCATATTCATGACTACATAGTCTATCACCGATACCCCAACCTTACCTACATATGTGTATTCTCCCTCTTCGTCCCCAGTTGTCATATCATTTGCTACAGCCCAGCCTCTATCCTCCATCCAGTCCCTTAGAATCTCCCCCTCCTTATTTATTAAACTATCCTTCGAATTCCTTTCGGAGCTCTCCCCTTCCGTGTAAAGGGCCCCTTCCCTCCCCATCCTCCCCTTAAAGTCCCCACCCAGTACCACCATACCCTTCTCTCTTTCAACTAACAGGTCTTCTACCCTTTCTTCAATTCTTTTGATCCCATCCTTATTGTATACTGTCACAAACTTACACGTTACCCCTCCTATCTTTACTTTCCTCATTTGCACTCCCTCCCCCTCTTCCTCGCCGTGAGCTTCTTCCTCTAATTCATCTCTAACGCCCGTTATAATTCCCCCACTAGCCCTTCCTTTCTTTTTCACTCTGACCGCCTCCTGGAGTCTTCACCTATACCCGCTTGGCAGCTTTGGCTCTATTCTATCCCATTCCTTTCTTTCCACCCACGTCTTTACCAGTCCTACCACATCAAATTCCTGAATATACCTTTAGAACTCCACATCCTTCTTCTTTACCCCTGCTAAGTTCCAGTAAAGCACCTTCACAACTCCTCTACCCTGCATTACCCCCACCCCGCTACTTCCTACGAAACAAATTCCCCTGCACTTCCTCCAACACCTCTTTCTCCTCGTCCCACACTCGTCCCCAATAATTTTGACATAGTAGATTATCTACTTATCAACGATTCTATAACAGAGACCTCCGTTGAATCTAACATAAAAGATACTGGTATTAGGCCTCCAAAAAGATTTCTATCATATTAAACCAGTCTAGCCGAGACTTTGTTTGAAAAAACAATTAGTTTACAATATTGAATTAATAACTGGACTTAAAATAACAACATCTTTAAGATAATAATTTCGATCGAAATTAAGGAAATACAAGTTCTGAAATTTTCACTGGTGAACTTCGATAGCTCAATTGGTAGAGCACCTCACATGTAATGAGTTGGTTACTGGTTCAAACCCAGTTCGCAGTGAATTTTTTAGAAATTAATTTCTCGCGTTTTAATTTAATTTCGCATAATAAAAATTAACTTTGATATAGTAGATTATCTACTTATCAACGATTCTATAACAGAGAACTCTATTGAATCTAACATCAAAAATACTGGTATTAGGCCTCCAAAAAGATTTCTGTCATATTTAACCAGTCTGACCGAAACATTGTTTTAAAAAAACTTAGTTTTAAATATTGAATTACAAATCTTTGTTTTCCTTTAACAGAATACAGTGCTTCCGGAAATAAAACCCCACCCGATTTTGTACTGAGTTATAAGTCCAAGAGAATTGAGTTGTGGGTAGATGAGAGGACTGGAGACGTGACGAGAGCTACTTTTCCGGGTTCTTTTGATCCTTCCACTGAAACACATTTTCCACATCTCAAATTTTTAATCCGCATTGTTGAAGAAGAAGGCTTTCGATTTGTGGCATATATTAATGATAATGAACAACTCTTGGGAGTCCGAGCACCAATCGCAAGAGGTAAATTACCAATAACAATTCAAATCAGACACAGAGGTCCAGCTCAGGGTTTTAAAATAATTTGGTATTAATTCAATGGTGAAAATGAAGGAACGCGTATTTCACAGTTAAATCAAAATTTTCTTCACATTCTCATCATTTATGATGATGGGTGTTAAATTTATGCGAATTTGAACCTATCCAGTTTGCGTCAATTCTCGAAGTTTTGAGACACCCTGAGTCAGAAGAAATGGCTTTTACAAAAATTTATATCTGTCGGTCTATCTGTCTGTTTCGAATTTAATTTTACTTCCATGCTAAATTGTGAATAATTCTTCTCAGCACTACAATGAGCAACTGTTGTATTCTCTATTCATCTATCCATTAATATTTCATTTATCAGTTTTGAATAATTCTGCATTCAAAATCATACAACTTAAATGAAAACTTTTAATTAAAAATAAGTGACAGTTGAATGCTGTCTTTTCAAATTGTAAACGCTCAAATAATTTCAAATGAGAGGTTTTTCATATTCAGTGCTTTAATTACGAATTGTGCAGTGTTTAATTTTGAGGTCGATTTTCAATATTTTTGAATTCACTAATCGTTTTTTTTTTCAAGCTCATTTACCTGGTCCAGATCCTACTGATTCAATGTGGCATATCTTTTATGGGGGCGAATACTTTAGGATAACGGTAGATCCACTCACAGAACTCGAGCTGGATATTACCCTCGTACCTCGAAATTTACCTCACCATGGAATTAGACCCACACGTGCCGATGTTGCTGGCATTTTTTTTTACGTTTTTCGAAACCATAAAAATAGAATTGTGGCAGCCTCTCTTTAAACACAATAATATAATCCTCAATTCCACAAAGATTAATCTCTACACAAGATAAACAGCAAATATATAAAAATGGTGTAACATTTTGGTGATGTACATTCCTGAATAAAAACCCAATAAACTATGAAATAATCTTATTATTGGTCCTGGTAGGTAGTTGATCAGCGAAAGTAAATATTCGCCGACCTGCTAAATTTTTGCCCTGCCGATATTTGATGGCTAAAATGCAAGCTCTCGGCATGTAGATGTTTATTTGAAAATTAGATTTGCTATGTTCAGGTGTGGTTTTTTTGTTATAAGTTGTAATCAGAATAAAATTGCGGGTTTAATTTCTGTAGATCACTTAGCTGACATCTTTTATTTTAGTTTGGTAGGCTTTGAAGATAGCTAAAATTGAAGTCCTAAGAATGTAGCTGTTCATTCAAAAATCAAAATTTGCCTTCGTTTGAAGTAGCTTCTTTGTTATCAGTTGTAACACAAATCAAAACGAGGGAACTTTGTTTTTTTTGTAGATTACCATGCTCAAATATTTTTCTTTTGGAACAATATTTTTCGAAAACGGGTCAAATTCAAGGCATTGGCTTATACATGATCATCTAGATTAAAATTTTGTTTAAGTATAATTTTTTATTTATCATTTATTCAAAATTAAAAAAAAAAAAGAGAAAATTTCTTTTTCTTAAATCACTATACTCGAATCTTCCTTTTAGGTCAAAGGTCTTCGAAAATAGCCGAATTCCAAGGGCTTGGTATGTAGATGCTTATTCCAAAATTCAATTTTTGTTGTTCAAGGTGTAGTTATTTTTTATCAGCTCTCTTTAAAGATCAGTTCTCTTTAAAGGTTGGAAAATATGAAAATGAGGTAAATTCATTAGTGTTTTGTAATTTGAAAAAGATTCCGAATATTTTACGAATTTTGGGTTAGATCAGTGTTCTTCCTCAAGATCTGGTATCTCTAATTTAAAAAATTGCATAAGACAAAAAAAAGAATAAACGCACGCGCACCGCGCGTGTTTGTTTTTCAATAATATATTGAGTTCTGAATAATTGTAAAGCATTTTCATTAAAAACTATCAAATTATTATTTGCTTATTAAAACAAACAAAGCGTGCGGGCAGGCTTTTTAAATTTCAAATGTTTGAAATATTACTTGCTATTGTTTTCAAATTTGACTGAAGAATATTATAAAATGTATGTAATTTAAACGTACCAAGAAATAACGTTTCAATTTTTATTTTTTTATTTGAAACAATCCTAAATGAATGAATAGCATTACAAAATAGCAATTTTTAGATCTACTTATTGTACTTTTACAAAAACATGTATTAATTTTTCTCTTATCTCCATTAACGACAAAATCATTCCTGTGAATATTCTAAAACCTTGTTAAATTTCCTTTGAATTTGAAAAATCTATAGCAACGCAAATATTTCAAAATTTATTAAATGCTTTGTAAACAAATAAGTGAATGAAAATGTTTTCATGGGGATTGTCAGCGATTCGTCACTTAAGTAGCACTAAATTTGAACGATTTATGAACAAAATGAATTTTCAGTTTTATGAATGAATTTCAATAAATAGTTAGTTATTTCAAAAACGATGGAATATATTGAAATTCACTTGGCAATAATTCCTTGCTAACAGCTGATAAAAATTGAGGTTTTGTCAAAGAAAGTGAACTACGTGTCAAAATCCTATATTATATACTATGTACGACTACGTTAATAGTTTATTAATAACTTCAATAAAAAGTTATCAATAATAACATTAATTGATGAGATAAATTGTTTGAGAAATTGTTTTCTAGCAATAAAAATGGTTTATTTGTTTATAACAAATTCAACACATTTTAAACATTTGCGTTGCTACTTTAAATCTTTTTCGGATAGTTGCTTTATGTTTTTAGTTATTTTTCATTGAATAAAGGTATTTCTTGAACAACAGTTCACCTCAAAAGTCTTATTTTTTTTATTTGTGTGAATAAATGAAATAACACAGCCACACCAAAAAAAAACTTTTTCTGGTCGGGTGGTCAGACTATGTTCATTATCTGTTTTTGGGGTCGCAGAAAACGAATCTGAAGTCCATTTCACCCCATTAGGCATGACAGTTTTATGAGAAAGTTATTTAAATTTTATTTTAAAAATGACTTTAAAATTAAATTGGTCGTCTAAAACGGCCAGTTCATCCTGAATTTCTTGAATTTTTTGCATGCCTTGAATTCCATCAATTTCTTGAATTTTATCCTTGAATGCTCTGAATACCCTGAATTCTCTGAATTTCTTGAATTTTGAGCACCCGTTTCATTCTTTAAATTTTCAAATCTTTTGAGTTCCTTGAATTTCCTTAAATCCTTGAATGCTCTGAATAACTCGAATTCTCTAAATTTCTTGAATTCTCTAAATACCTTGAGTTCTCTAAATTTTCTTGAATTCTGAGCATTCCTTCAACTCTATGGATTTTTGGAAATTCCTGGGCTTCTTGAATTTTCTGAATTCCTTGAATTCTATGAATACCTTGAATTCGATACATTTTTTGAATTCTATAAATTCCTTGAATTTTATGAATTCCTTAACATCTCTGAAATCCTCGAATTCTCTTAATTCCATGAAATCTCTGAATTTCTTGAATTCTCTTAATTCTTCGAAATCTCTGAATTCCTTGAATTCTAAGCATTCCTTGAATTCTCTGAGTTTCTTGAATTCTCTGAATTCCTGGAATTCTATGAATTTTTTGAATTCTTTGAACTTCTTGAACCCTCTGAATTCCTTGAATTCTCTGATTTACTTGAATGCAAAGCATTCCTTGAATTCTAAGCATTACTTTAATTCCATGACTTTCTCAACATTCCTGAGCTTCTTGAATTCGTTGAATTCCTTGAATTCCTTGAGTTTTCTAAATTTATTGAATTTCCTAAATTCCTTGAATTCTATGAATCCCATAAATTCTATCAATTCATTGAGTTTTCTGAATTCCTTGAATTATATGAATCCCTTGAATTCTATAAATTCCTCGAATTCTATAGTTTTTTGAATTTTATGAATTTCTTGAAGTTCAAGCATTACTTAAATTCTATGAATTCCTGAAAATTACTGAGTTCCTTGAATTCCTTCAATATTTTGAATTTTGTGAATCCCTTGAATTCTATAAATTATTGTATACCATTAAGCCATTTCCCTTTCAGGGTAGGCGTGACACTATCCGATTCGGGTCGTGTTTATGCTATAAATTTCATGATTTATCTGAATTCCTTAAATTCTCTGGATTCTTAAAAATCTATGAATTCCTTGAACTCTGAACATTATTTCACTTCTATGAATTCCTTAAAATTCCGGGATTCCTTGAAATCTATACATTCCTTGGATTCTATAAATTCCTTGA
>CAKNYM010044019.1:19931-102303 GCA_932195095.1 Andricus curvator
GACTCTTCATCGCACAACAACTTCACAGTACACCAGGTGTAAAAAGTGAATCGTCCTCGAAGAAGTTGAGTTCTAAACGAAGATTGGCTGTAATCACATATTTAGCACAAGACCTGTCATTGAACGATAACTTCCAATTACACCAGTTGTAAAGAATACATATCCCTAAACAAAGTTGAGTTCTAAATGAATATTGATATATACCACCCATTTATCTCATGACGCGTCAGTGCAGAACAAATTGCAAATGGGTAGGAGTGAAAAATGCATCATTATCAAAAGGTTGAGCTTTAAAATGAAGACTGGCTGACCCCCACCCATTTTTCTTATGACCCTTCATCGCACAAAAACTTCAGAGTACACCAGGTGTAAACAATAAATCGTCCAAAAGCAGTTGCATTCTAAATGAAGATTTTGCCACACCCCATCCATTTTTTATAACAGCCTTCATTTCACAACAATTTCCGGGTACACCACGTTCAAAAAGTACATCGCCCTCGAGGAAGTTGAGTTCTAGACAAGGATTGGCTTTAACCCACATATTTATCACAAGACCCGTCATTGAACGACAACTTTCAAGTACACCAGTGGTAAAGAATACATATTCCTCAAAAAAGTTGAGTTCTGAATTAATATTGCCATATCCCACCCATTTATCTCATGACGCGTCATTGCACTCCAACTTTCAAATACATCAGAAGTGAAAAATGCATCTTCCCCAAAAGGTTTAAAACGAAGACTGGCTGACCCCCACCCATTTTTCTCATGACCCTTCATTGCACAACAACTTTCGAGTACACCAGGTGTAAACAATACATCCATCCCGAGGCAGTTGCATTCTGAATGAAGATTTTGCCGCAGCCCATCCATTTTTTATAACAGCCTTCATTTCACAACAACTTCCGAGTACACCAGGTGTAAAAATACATCTTGCTCGAGAAAGTTGAGTTCTAAATGAAGATTGGCTGCACCTCACCTATTTTTCTCATGGAGCTTTATTGCACAACAACTTCGGAGTATACCAAGTGTATAAAATACATTGTCATCAAGAAATTGAGTTCTAAATTAAGATTGGTCGCACCCGAGCCAGTTTTCTCATGATCCGTCACCGTACATCGACTTCCGAGTGCACGGGGTCAACAAACTACATCTTTCTCGGAAAGGTTATGTTCTAAGTAAAGAACAGTCTCACCCCAATGGTTACTGGGACGAACCGTCATTGTAGAACGTCTTCCAAGTATACCAGGAAGACACAATACATCTTACCCAAAGAAGTTGTGTACTAAACAGCAATTGGTCACATCCCAACGGTTGTTGTGACAGCCTGTTATTTGGCGACATCTTTCAGGTGCACCAGTTGAGTAAAATACATTTTTCTCCAGGGATTCGAGATTTGAATAGATATTATTCGCACTCCAATGGCTACCGGGACAAACTATCATTTCACGACATTATCATGTATGAAAAATACATTTTCCTCTAGGATGTTTGATTCTACATGGAATTCGGTCTTATTGTTGGAAATGATGAATGCGCTTGGAAGTTGCTGTATTATGACGGGTTATAAAAATGTTTTAGGTGCGGCTAATCTTTAATTTTGGATCTGGTGCACTCGAAAGTTGTTGTGCAATGAGAGGTCAATAGAAAAATGGGTTGGATGCGGTGAATCTTCAGTTCGATCTTAACTTTCTGAGGAAGATGCATTTTTTAAAGTTGGTGTACTTGGAAGTTGTGATCCAATGACGCGTAATAAAAAAAATGGTTTCGGTACTGGCAATCTTCATTAAGTACTTAAATTCCTCAAAAAGATGTATTTTTTGGACCTGGTGTACTTTCAAGTTGTTTTCCAATGCCGAGTCATGAGAAAAAAGGGTTAAGTGCGGGTACTCTTTATTTAGAAATTAATTTTCTCGAAGTAGATGTATATTTTACACCTGGTGCTCTCGTAAGTTGTTGTACACTGAGAGGTGATGAAAAAAATGAATTGGGTGTGGTCAATCTTAATTTTTATTTGTTTCAATAATTTTTCATTGTTGTATCGTAACTTTAAAAATTTGGAATGAGGCAAATAAGAGTTCTCTGGCAAGATTTTCAAAAGATTTCATCAGCTCTGCTTATACGCATTTCACTACTCACGTATATTTGTTTAAACAATTTTTTATTGTTTATAAAATTGTTCCGCAAAATAGACCACATTTTTAATTTTTCTGAATGGCATAAACTAATCAGTTTAAGGTTCGTGTTGATCTGCGATTCAGTCTGAACAGTTTAAATGACTCAGAGAAGGTGTGAAGGGCCTAGCCAGATAAGTATGCGAAAAGTGACCTTGAGACTTATCCAACCAGGCTTGGTCATATGTGGATACTACAAAAAGAAAATTCTTTTTTAAAATGTTCAGCCTTTTAACCTTGAAAATTACATTTCAAGGTCAAGTTTATGGTCTTTCAGTTTTTTGCAAATATCTCAAATTGTTTCCGACGGATTTTATTCATCCTGTGGCCAAATCAGAGATCTCTTCAAAATATATTCAATACATTTTTTTGACAATTTTTGGTACGAAATTCAAATTTTGAGAGGTGTGTAAATATTTTTAGAAGAATTTTCTCCAACACAAAAACAAACACATACATAAGCGAAAAATGCACACATTTTGCTTACATATAAAGTATTAATTACGAATTTTTCGAGCTTTCCGAATTAGTGGAACATGGTAGAAAAAATTAAAAAACGCACTTCCATACAAACTTTTTCACCCTTTTTAATAAACATAGTGGTCTAGAGTTTTCCCAAAATTTGTGACACTGACACAATATTCTTACACCCGAAATTTTCCTAATTGCCATATCTTTTGCCGCTTATGAGGCCACTGGAGCTGCCCACTTTCTTCAGTAATATACCATTTTTGATTTCCTTTGAAGTCCCTTTTTTACGTTAATTCTGATGCCCATGTTCTTCATGCTTGTATTTAGTATGATCAATACTCTTTGCAAGTCTTCAATTGACCCTGCCACAACAACCTTATCATCTGCGAACGCTAACCCACGTACCCTCACTGTCCCGAGATTGACACCTTCTTCGACGAAGATCGCGATTCTTAGAAACTTGTCCATGTCAATAATTAATTTAGAGATCCCTAAAAAATACCGTTTTTAGCATGAATTTTACATGAAGCTGCTACTTTTAATTTTTTGGAGCATGTTCAGGGAACAATACATAAGAATTGGGGGTGGAGAAAAGCGGGTAAAATTGAAAGTTACTGAGTGTAAATTATTCCTTGAACCTTCTTTAACAGGGGATTCAACTTCACTTTACAAAAAGTTAATAACAAGTACTTCCATTTTTCATTTTTCCGAAAATCGAGCTGTATAATGGAAAATTAACTTCATATTTAAACCACGATTTCCAGTTTTCTTTCTTAATGTTTTAAAAGTATTAAAGTAACCCGTGTGGAAAAATTTCGTGGCAGTCTTAAGTAGGGAGATCGGCTGGCTAGTCCGAATCTAGACCGTCTACTTAAGACGGTCTGACAGGGTGCTGGCCTTGGCCCTCTCAGACGGACTCGATTGAAAAATGTTCAAAGTGTCGTCGAAACGGTCTGGCTTGGCCCCTCTCAGACGGTCTGGATTGGAAATATCTAAGTGCTGTCGTGACGGTCTGGTGTGATCCTCAGCAGACGGACATAATTGGAAAAACTTCGAAGTGAAGTGTGCAGGATCGTTTTCTGTTGACGTCATTGACAACGTATCTAGGTTTGTATACACATTGTTTCTCGGTAATTGTCGAGCAATATAATATACAGTTATCAGATAAGGTAAATTGATTTTTTGTCAAACTACAACCTAACCTACAAAAGACCAGAGCGGCAGATATATATCTATGTCTTTACATCGTACTGAGTTTATTTCTAGCAAGATTTTCAACAAGTTTTGAGATGGAAAATGATGAGTTGAGAAAACGACGGGCTCGATTTGCAATTGGATTAAGAGTGCGAAAGCATCGTGCTCTCAAACGAGCCCGGATGGACAAGGAAGGATGGACAAGGAAGAGTGTACTTGAATAAGAGAACTAAAATGAACCAAATTCTTATTATATTTTTTTGTACACTTTTTTAGGCAATATAGTATAGTTAGAGACTATTTCTGTCATTCTCATACTTTTTCCCCTCCACTTTTTCTATGGTCTAAACTAGACCATCGCGTGGTAAACGCATTGCACGTCTGGCCAGCGGCTGATTAGCTGGTCTAGTCTGGACGGGCTGATCAGCCGCTGGTAGCGCCGTCTATTCTAGACCATCTCATGGTTAAGTCGTTACACTTCTGGCCAGCGGCGCTATTAGACCGTCTGTCCAGCGTCTGAACAGACACAAGATGGTCTGTCCAGCGCCCGGCCAGCGCCCCGAAATTTTTCCACACGGGAATGCAAACTGATGAGGAAATACAACTATATTTGCTTGAATTTTGAATTCTCTGTTGAAAATATTAGAATAGAGAACTGGAAATTGTGATTTGAAAATTAACTGAATTTTCCATTACACAGCTCGGTTTTCGATTTAATGGAAAAAAGAAGTACTGGTTATTAACTTTTTGTGAACTGAAGTTTAGTCGCCTCTTAAGGAAGGTTCAAGCGGTAATTTCTACCCGACAAATTTAAATTTGAACAGCCCCTCCGCCCGATCCTCATTTATTGTGCCTTGAACATGCTCCCAAAAATGCAAAGTAGCAGTTCGACGTTAAATTCATGATAAAAACGGTATTTTTAAACATGTTTCCTCAAGTAATTAGTAACATGTATCTGAGAATGGCTCTCTTCGACGAAGAATGTGTGAATTTCGGGACAGTGAGGGTGCGTGGGTTAGCGTTCGCAGATTATATATAAGGTTGTCATCGCAGTTGCAATAAAAGATTTGCAAAGAATTTAAAGCAAACTAAATACATGTATGAAAACCATCTTCCTCAAAATTACCGTAAATAAAACAAACCTTATGTTCTTTGAAGAAAGTGATGAATCGTATATTACCAAAGAAATTAGTAAGTTTCTTGCCTTATGAACAGCAAAAGATATGGCAATTAGGAGAATTTCGTATAGAAAAATATTTTGTCAGTATCAGAAGTTTTGGGAACATTCTGGACGACTATTTTTATTGCAAATGGTGAAAAAGTCACTTGTATAATTTTTTAATACTCATGTCAGGTTTTCGAAGCCTTATATTCGTATGAAAGTACGTTTTTCAATTCTTTGTACGATGTTCCACCACTTAGAAGAATTTAAAACAGTCATATTGAATACTTGATATGTAAGCAAACTGTTTAAATTTTTTCACTAATGTATGTTGATTAAAATCCATCAGAAACAATCCGAAATATGCCCAAAAAACTGGAAAAACCATAAAAGTGACCTTGAAGGGTCATCTCAAAGGTCAAAAGGCTGAACACTTTAGCAAAGAGTTTTCTTTTTGTATGGTACACATAGGACCAAGTCCGGTTGTATAAGGTTCAAGGGTACTTTTCACATAATTATCCAGCCAGGCCCTTTGTTTTATGTTGTGCAAACAATTTTTTAACCAATTGAACATTGTCATGAAAATTATAGGTAAGCGATGAAAAATGCTATTCACAAAAAAGACAACTTTTTAATTTTACTATTAAAAATAATCTGTAAGAAACTATGTTCATTTTCAGATTCCTTTTTAATCTTTTCAAAATGACAAATCTTTGTTTTTTTTACAGTGCTTCGGGAAATGAAACCTCACACGATAATGAAGTCGATTATAAGTCCAAGAGAATTAATTTGTGGGTAGATGATACTCTAATGGTGACGAGAGCTACTTATCCGGGTTCTTTCGATCCTTCTTTTGGCACATATCATCTAAATCACAATTTTTTGGTCCGCATTGTGAATGAACACGGTTTTCGATTTGTGGCATATATAAAAGAAAATGAACAACTTTTGGGAGTTCGATCATCAATCGCAAGAGGTAAATTACCAACAAAATTTCAAATCAGACACAGAGGTCCAGCTCAGAGTTTTGAAATAATTTGGTAATAATTCAATACTGGAAGTAAAAGAACGCATATTCGAATATTGACTGCACTAAGGATGTAAATAACATTTTCAAAGTAGAAATTTGTCGAAATTCGCTAGATACTCGGAGAATAAAACCAAATAGTTTATATGCTTTGAGAAAAACACTGGAAACTTGTTGATTGAAAGAAAGATCCTTGCTAAAATGATTCTTAGGTCGCTAATGTTCGTGACAACTTGGAGGACAGTTCCATCAATTTGATAAAGGTAATTAATATTTTGAACTTTGCGCGAGAAGATTATACCATGACACTTTTGTACATTCATCAACATTCCATTATCGTAACACTATTGAATAATGCAGTCCAAATCTCGCTGGAAAAGCCTGGCATCTTCGATCGATCCTATTCGACTGAACAGTTTTATGTCGTCGGCGTATAACAAAAATTTGGAAAATTTTATAACGCGTTTGATATTATTGATGTAGATCAGGAATAATACTGGTCCCAGATGAGAACCCTGCGATACACCCAAGGCTGGATAATAACAGTTAGATTCGAAAGCGCCATGCTTGACATACTGAGATATGTCCTTCAAGTAGCTCACAAACCATTTTAGCATTGCTCGATTTACGCCGTAAGCCTTCAACTTTGATAACAACAAATCATGGTTAACGCCATCAAATGCTTTAGTAAGATCTGTGTATGTGATGTCCACTTGGTAACATGACTCTAAACATTAAGTAAGATATTGCCTAAACTCAGCGAGGTTTGTTACTATGGATCTCTTTGGGCGAAAACCGTGCTGTTCCTCAATGAAAATATTTTCTAAATAATACTGAAGACGATCAGCCATAATATTATCGAGGATTTTCGAAGCAACATTCAATATGGAAATTGGCCTATAATCCTGTACATGTTGGCAGGAGCCCGTTTTGTGTACAGCAATTATTACTGAGGACTTCCAAAGTTTAGGGAAAACTCCAGATTTTAGAGATTTATTACAGAGTAAAGTCAATGGTTCCGAAAGAACAGGATTGCATTCGATAACAAACCGAGGAGGTATTCCATCTGCTCCTGCGCTCTTATGCGGGTCAAGATTCGCGATTTTATCATATACTTGCTGCGAAGTTATTTCTGAATTAGATATCACATAATTATGCATTTCAATAATTATAGGTTTCAGAAGTGCATTTCAGACGTGAACAGATTAAAAGTATCGAGCAAAGGTATTTGCAATTTCTGTGCCATTGTACACACTCGTGTCGTTGTGAATTAGATTTTTGGAAACAATTGACCCGCTATGTTTATTATTTACGAAGCGCCAGGAGACCCCAATATCCTGTTCGATATTATTTTCTATTTCACTAATGTAGTTAGCGTGGAGAATAGCATTTAAACGATTACATTTCGATCTTAACGAACTGTAGGACTAATAATCTATCAAAGTTTGGCTCTGCTTAAATTTTTCTATGTGCAATGTTTTTCTGGCAAACCAATTTTTTCAATTCTAAGTTAAACCATCTAGGATTCGCAGACAAGAAAACTTTTTTTCCTAGGAACATGCTTTCGGATCGCAAAATTTAGGTGAAGATAGAAATGTTTAATAGACGTCTCAATGTCCTCATCATTCAGTTCGGAGTGCCAGTTCACCGTAGCTAGGTATTCCTGAATCGCTGTGTAATTTGAATTCTCAAAATCAAGAATAGAAAAATCAGTCACTTTAGAGAGTGATTCTGATTGTTTAATGTAAATATTTAAAGGAGGGTGAAACACGTCACAACGAACTAAAGGATCTACAGCGACCTGAGTATCCAGCTGTTTAATATTTGTAAACATTAAATCTAATAGATTGCCTTTATTATTTGTTAACTCATTCACTTGATTTTAATGTAAAAATTCAAAAGTGTTAGCAACTAATTCAACAGCGGCCGAAATGACATTATTAACCGGATGTAATGACTCCATTGAAACGCTCATCTCATCATCAAACCAACAAATGCCGGGTAAATTATAATCACCCGTTACCAAAACGTTAGCATGGGGAAACTTACTAATTATACTTTCTGTCGTGGTTGTATGTTTTAAATAGATATCATAAGAAGAAGCTGAAGGAATGTACACGGAGCTTATTATATGTTCCTTGTAAGTAGCCTGTATTTTAACAAAAATGAGTTCAATAGATTTGTCTGAAATTGAGATTATGCTACTGCGTAGTTTTTTACTTACTGCAATTAGTACACCCCCACCTCTTACATTTACGCTTGAAAATGCATCTCTATCTTTTCTAAAAGTACAATAGTTGTTAAGACCCAGCTCAGAGTCATTGATGCCTGGATGCAGCCAAGTTTCAGTCAGAACTATGACGTCCCAATTAGTTGACGATAAAATGACTGAGTTGCAAAATTCACGTAATTTAGTACGAAGTCCACGTACATTCTGGTAATACACGGTGATTTCAGTTGTCGACGAGGCATCAGACGTTTCCAGTGTGGCATTCTTCAGTTTTTTTATTTTTTCGAGGAACGGATGTCAACAATTTTAGGAATTTCGTTAAAAAATCGAATGGCTTTATCCACCTGACCGTTACTGCGAAGATCCTGCAGTTCCTGTTTTATTTTCTTTAAGTAGTTCCTTTGCATCAATGTTTGGTCAGCGTGGAAAGTGTATGGTCCGTCGTACTTATGTTTGTTACACAGAAACATGCTAGCAGAGGTAGTGTCATTAAAAACGACTTTGATTGGACAGCAAGGTGTTTCTGACTTCGCTCCAACTCTGAAGATTTTTAAACCCTCTAATGATGTCTCAGTTTTTTCGAAAGTGCTCGAGAGTATGCTTTTATCTGCTGCAATTCTCATTTCCGCAGTAGTAGCAAGAGATTCTGGTATAAGATAAAAAATTATATTTTTAGATCTATTTTGGCGTTCAAGAACTTCTGTTACTGACCATCCGAAACAACATCCAATTTACTTGATAGCTGTTGAATAGAGTTTTCGAGATCACTTTTGTTTTTTGAAAGTTGTTCCTCAATGTCATCAAGGTTTTGTTTTAGTAGCCTAGTCATTGTGGCTTCGATTGATTCATTGCTAGATGTGGGATTAGAGGAGGAGGGCCTAGATGAGCAGCATTTTCAGATGACTCCCTTCGGATTTATTTTATATCTAGCCGCACAGCCTTCATGGTATAGAGTACCACAACCGCTACACCTGATTCCTGAGTGAGGCTTACTACCACAGTGGGGACAGGGGGTGTCCGATGTGTCAACAAACAATTTGGTATTTGACATTATAAGAGAGTGTCAACAAACTTTGGAGAAATGTTTTTGTATTAAACTAACACTCACGATGAAACGTTACACAATAATTTCATGTAACAAAAGATTGTAACAGATAATAGGAATCAGATAATTGAAACAAAATTGTAGTCCTAGGGCTTTCAAAAAAATAGTTCATTTTCAATAGCGAAAACTGTTCACCCAGCTGAATAATAATAGAAAGTTCACAAGCACAAACCCAAAGGTTAATACCAGTCAGTAAATATGATTACGAGCGTAATCACTTCTTTTTGAATTTTTGCGTCCTTTTCACATTAAAACCCAGGTTTGAATATGAAGAACTCTAAAAGCGCTGTCACTAAACACTCCCTTAGTAAAGAAAATCAACTTTTCAAGAGATTTCTTCCACAAAACTCAAAACTTCGAAGAGCGACGGATTTACCGAACTTTAGTTTCAGCCATCTTGATTTTAATCTGATTTTAATCCAAGAAATTTTTCTTGACCCAAGAAAATATTGTATTATCCGTATTTATACAAATATTTTCTGTACTTGATGCTAATTTTAAAAGTTGACCAAGAAAACGGCAATCAGATCCGAACTTAATAGAACGATATTAAGGTCTATGGCTTAATGTATGTTTGTTAATCTTTTGAAAGGTGAATTAGAGACACAATATTAACATGACAATTTGTGCAAAAAATTATTTTTGAACAACAAGGATCAAGGATGTCGTGAATACAAAAATCAGTTATTTAAAAAAAAAAATATATGTTCAAAAAGTTCAATTTATGCCAACAAATTTGTATAGAAAGACTTTGAAAAAGGAGACATATGTTTCTCAACAACAATGTAATCGGCTGATTAGAGACACACATATAACAAAGGCAAAAAGAGGTTGAGAATCAGGAAATAGATAACCAAGCCATCCTCACTCTCATTTCCTTTTTCTTTTTCCATATTTTTTATACCACTTTGAGACCAACATGTTTTGATACCAATTTGGATCACCTCATCAGTGTATTCTTTATAATGTATTACGAGTAAATAATTCTATCATATGCTTGATGCAATTGTTTTGCACCAATGAAACTTCTTAAATATATATTATTCAAATAACTGATTTTCGTATTCACAATATCTTTGAGCCTTTTCGTCCAAAAATGATTTTGTGTGCAAGTTGGCTGGGTTATATTGTGTCTCTATTCCTTTTTGCATTAATGTTTTATTCACCCGTTTCGAATAATTCTGCATTCAAAATATTGCAAATTAAATAATTGCAAATTCATGTATTTTCTCCAAAATTTAAAATTGGTGATTCTTCAAATATATTTGTTTAAATTGTAGACGCTTAAATAACTTTAAATTAGAAGTCTTTTATTCTTAGGGCTTTAATTAGGAATTGTAAACTGTTCAATTTTGAATATTGTTAAATTCACAAATATTTATTTTCTTTTTAAGATCTTTCACTTGGTCCAGATCCTACTGATGCAATATGGCATATCTTTTATGACGGCAGACGCTTTAGGTTAAGGGTAGATCCACTCACAGAACTCGAGATGAGTATTAACCTTGCACCTAGAAATTTACCTAGCCATGGAATTAGACCCTCACCTGCTATAGTTGCTGGTATCGAATTTTACGTTTTCAGAAATATTAAAGGAGATATTGTGGCATCCTCGCTTCCGCCGCAATAATATAATCCTCAATTTCACGATGATTAATCTATACACAAGATAAACAACAAATGTATGAAAATTGTGTAATATTTTCGTGATGTACATTCGTGAATGAAGACATAATAAACTAAAAAATACTTTTTACTCTTCAATGGCTATAATTGAAGTTCTTAGCATGTAGTTGCTCATTTAAAAATAAAATTTTCTACGTTCCGGTGTAGGTTTTTTGCTGTCAGTTTGAATAAAAATATAAGTGAAGAAATTGAATTCTTCTAGATCAGTAGGCTGGCATCTTTTATTTTAGTTCGATAATCTTTAAAGATAATTCTGAATGAAATCCTTGGCATGAAACCGTTCCTTCGAAAATGAAAACAAATAAAAAGAACGGGGCTTCGTTTTTTTATATCACTATGCTGAAGTCTTCTCTTTTAGGTCAATAGTCTTCGGATATGGCTGAAATTTGAATCATTAGATTGTAGATGATCATTCGAATATAAAATTAGCTTTTTTGATGTATAGGTTTTTCGCTATTATTTGTTCAAACGTAAAAACAAAAGTGAAATCGAAGTAGTAAAATCGAAGAAGTAAAAAAGTAACATTTAATATGCTAGTAAGTTTTTTGTTTTAGTTTCAAAGAAAATTAGAAAATTTTGTTTTTTAAATGACTATGCTGGAATCTTGTCTTTTAGGCCGATAGTCTTCGAACCTGGCAGAAATTGAAGAGCCTGGCATAAAGATATTCATTCCAAAATGAACAAAAAAATTCCACAAAATTTCAAATTTGCACCTGGAACAACTATTATCGTGCAATTTAACAGTCTTTGGTTTCCTAAGAATAAGATCACAGATGCAAAGTGAAAGAATGTTCAAAACTTGGAACTTCATTTCGACGCATCAGAGCACAGCCACACGTTTAAAATAACATAAGAAAAGAATAAAAAAAAAATTAAAAAATTTCTGAATCTCCATTGAGGAAAAAAGGATTCTTTACAACTCCCAAAGCGCAATCCGGACCCTTTATCTGCCTACGCAACAGTTGGATTAATAGTTCCTGCTCTTTTTTCAAAATTTCCAGGTAATCCAGTTTTGCTTATAATAAAGCTCCAGATTTTTCCAAAGTCTTATTTCCTTGTCTCTTCTGATACGGTTTATGCATTGTCTGTTTTAGTAGGCATTTGTTGAGATGCTCCTTGTTCTCTAGGTTTCTTCGATGAAGAAGCAAAACTTGGCACCTTCGGATGTATTTTTAAGAGAGGACTCCTTTCTGTCTTCAGTAATGCTGGCTTCCATTGCGACCAGTCATCTTTCTCATTCACTGTCTGCAATAAAGTAAAATATTGTTATTAGACTGAAAGTATTATAATTTTTTTACATTTCCTATTGTGATGTGTGTGCTTTCCTCGTTTCCTTGGAGCCCAACATTTACATTCGGAATTTCTCTTGATACCTCTACATCCAATACGACGTCTTGCCATTCTTTTCCGAACCTTACTGTCACTTGGCCATTTGCATCTGTCGACATGAGAAATTGATATGAAATTTTATTTTTAATTTGAATTTTCTAACTTTTTCAAAATTTGTATTTACCCTTACAGTTCTACATTTTTCTCCGAGGTGTCAGAACGTCCTTACAAAAATAATTTAATTTTCGAACAAAATGATGAATTTTTTATAAGAGAGGAGTTGAATTTTAGACCAAATAGTCGGATTTTCAAAAAAAATACACGAATTTTCAAGTAAGTAGTTAAAGTTTCTACTTCAAAAAATATACATTGCCAATGAAAACTGGATTAGTTGAAATATCAGTTGAAGAAATTAATTTTCAACTAAAATGATGAATCTTCAATATTACCTTCCAGAGCGTCATCATCATACGCGTTCTCCATTGGCCCAATTGCGCTGCCTAATATTCCTTTCACTTGCAGATATAGCAAATTCTCTTTTACTGGGTTGCTTCCACTACCTGTTAAAAATTAGATGTCACTTATAGGAGCACCAAATTTGTCTGAATTATGAATAATTAAACTAATTTTTTTCTATAGTTACCAGTTTTGTAAGTTTCCTGTCGCATAGAACTCAAATGCTTCCGAGCGTTTCTCTTCAGGTTGTCCCAGAAAAGTTTTAATTTCTCTGAAGGCCGGTGCTCCGGAAAAGTGGATTTTGCGTTAAACTCGATGCAAATTCGATCCCAAGTTTGATTTGCCACTTATAGCATCCGTTCTCTTACATTCAATTATATGTTTGTATTTTTCCGTGATTCCCAGCAAAGTAGTTTTTTCACTTTCGGTGAAATTGGAGCTTCGTTTTTGTCTCATCTTTTTCCCCTTAAAAAATAAAAATTTATAATTGAAAAAAGTCCACGTTAATATTCACATTGGGGTTACCTGAAAATTACATTGGGAATGCGTAATTTTTCCCGGAACAAACGTCAAATTTGAGGTTAGATGAACCCGACAATTTAACAGACACTACTCGCTTCACTCGCTTATTCAGACAAATACATGATATTTTGTACGCATCTCTTCTGATTTTTCAGACATAATATTCCACACTTTTCTCTTTTGTTTGTTCTTCAAACCACGCAAAACATGAATGCCTCTGGTCTTCTTCATGCACGAACCTCTCAGAACCTCAAACTTTTCGCGTCATATCAATGCTTTGGGGCCTAAACATCATCGCGCCGAAATTAACATGAGATTTTCGTTATAACCAATCAGAGTCGCCGTTACAAGAGAATATTCTAGTTACCACGAAAAAGGTATATGATTGCCTAATCAGAACTAAAATGTCCATAGTGGAACGCCTTGGTAATTTAATCATGATTAAAGCCTCGATTAAAAAATAATCATGATTAGTTAATCATGTATTTAATCAAAGTTGGTGAAATCGGGACTGATAGTGAAATTGATTCTACTGCGCCGTTTTCTCTAGACCTTTATGGTGATCCTATCGTGATCTGGACTGAAAACACTCACCTGGATATGTTCACTTCTAGACTGATCGACTTAACAACTGCGAAGTTCAAGTCGAGTAATTATTTCTCCATCCCTGGTCTTAGTAATCTCCTTGTGTGTTATGATGCCGCCCAATGCACTAAGTATATTCAATTTTACATTAACGAAGTGGTTGAAAAGAAATTTGTCACCTGGAACAAATCTTCCAATGACACAGCCTCACAAAAAAGTATCTTGATCTAGAAACGAGACACATCACTGCCTATGGATTTTTTAAAATTAAAAATAGGCCTCGTTACTGTGATGATCTGAAATACGAATCATTCAACACATACTCTTGAAAGGCTGGTGTAATTGCTTTCAGTTTTCATCACAGCAGCAAGTTTGCTTGCAGTCTTGCTCGATCATGGAATTGCGGACAAAAGTAGAAAGCGTCCTAGCAAAATATTACTTCGAACAGAAGCGTGAGTGATGAACTGATATAAGAAATACGATTTTTTTGCAGTTTTCAGTAGTAGAGAACAAATTTCACGATGTTGTGTAATTTAAGGTAGTAACTGTAAAGTCAAAGTTGGAAGAAACATGTATATCGGCATTTTCCGTAATTTCCCAGCAGTTATTGAACTCAATAAATGTTCGTCCTAAAAAATTAGCACAAAACACGTCAAGCTATACTTCTTGTTCATTTCGAATTCAAAAAAATCTATTAGCTATTAGCTATTACCTGCTTTCATTTCAGATTTTATTCGCAAAGTTTTGTCAAGAAAAAGCCTTCAGAGATTTTACAGTGCCTTTCATGGTAGCACGTGGCACACCAGCTACAAGCTATTCACTGGCATCCTCAAAAAGAGGATATTAACATCTATCAAGCTGGTATGGGGTGCAATAATTAAACAACGTGGATGCAAGAGAGAGCTGGCAGGATGCAGGGTGAACTTGTTAATAGACAGGTGTATTATCCGGGATTCGATCAGGTATCGACGCAATCTGTCCATGGCTTGGATTGACTGCCGTAAAGCATTCGATAACACGAACTATGAGCTACTTATCAAGCTCCTTGAGTGCCTGGTGGTGCATCCAAAAATAGTGAGATGCAGAAAAGAGCTAATGCTCTTGTGCATGACCAGATTTGTCATAACATCTGACAATAGACAAGTGACTACCAGCTGTATTACATATAAAAGGGGAGTCTTCCGCGAAAACTCTCTAAGTTCGATACTTTTCTGCATATTCCTCTTTCCTCTACCTATTGTGCTCCGGGGAAAAAGCTCTGGATACCTATGTGGCCCGCCGAACAAGTGAGAATATAAGTTCAACCACCTTTTATACCTGCACGAACCTAAACTCTTTGCTTTTTCAAGAGAGGACCTTAATATCCTTGTGGCGGCGTGAATAGGTACTCTAAAGCGATTGGCATGAGCTTTGGACTGGACAAGTGTGCCTGCGTCCATCTACACCAATGAATACTAGAAACTACATCATCGCCTGACGATGCTCGCCATCCCTATACTGCTCTACACGTTTGGTGCAGTAACATGAAACGTCAATGACTTAAAGCAACTTGACCAAAGCACAAACAAGATGATGAAAATCCATCGAATTCATCATCCTAGACCTTCCGTACCTCGAATTTAAAGGTATTTCAAAAGTCTGTGTTCGATAGCCATGGAATTCAAAGGATTTCAAGGAATATATGACATGATAAAAAAATTTAAACAAATAATCATCTAATAATCATCTAATCATCGTCATCTAGTAGGTCTCAGGTGACTCATTTGAAAGAAAAAAGATTTTCCGGACCCCTTCGCCCGCAAAA
Source organism: Andricus curvator (assembly GCA_932195095.1). Classification (NCBI taxonomy): domain Eukaryota; kingdom Metazoa; phylum Arthropoda; class Insecta; order Hymenoptera; family Cynipidae; genus Andricus; species Andricus curvator. The sequence continues at coordinate 35,674 of CAKNYM010044019.1, forward strand.
AAAGAATTAATTAATGGAAATTGAAATTCCGAAAATATCGAAGAATACAAAAAAAGTTCTTATAGAACTATTCACATATTTTTTGTGATTTTGGAAACATTTAGAAAAATCATTGTAATATTGATATTTTCCTAATTACTGGTGACAATTTACTAACTTAATTTGAGTTGAAGCAAATCAGTAAAAATTGGTATGAATGACTAATTTAAATAGCAGAAATATTAACTGATTTGATGGTGAAAAAATTCAACTTATTACCAATTAGTTTCAAATGTTTATTTATTTATTTAGAGCTGAATATATTAATTTGAACACAATTAAAGAATTTGAATCGGGTCAATATGAAATTTGAATGAAAGAACGCGATTGTGTAACATTTCCTTGTTTATTAAAACAGTAAGAATGCTATATTATCGTCAAACTTGTAAATAGACTCCGACACCTCCACCAACATACATATTTGTACAAATCTTTCCCTTGAGATGGAAAAACAAGAATCATTTACGCACTTACTTTATTTCCGTTAGAAAAATCAAAATTTAGGAGCTTTGCAACTTATTTTTATTTCATGAATTTTCTTTAAAGCGTTTTATACAGAGACTAACAATCGACAAAGAAAGTTAAATAATTGATTAGTGACTGCAATCAGTAAATAATTAGTCAATATGTTTTCACAGATTGACTTTCGTGAAATAAACTAGTGTCTTTTCAATTTTCCATGATAATATATTTGTTTTCTATTATTCAAACACTAAGTTAAGGTTAAAGATCTAATTTATGATATAAATCTGGTTTCAAAAATGTTGAAGCGGAAAAAGCATCTAAAATTATTAATAAGAATACTGAATGCAATCAGAAAAAAGATTCTTCGATTCAAATAAAATTTCTCTGGATTAAAAAAGGATCATTTATTTGTTCTGTGTCAAAGAAAAGTTTCTTTGTTTCTAAGAAATGTCCTTTGTTACAAAAAAATGTGGAATAATTCGTATGAAAGAGTAGTTTCAGATCAGCCTCGGTTAATTTACTTCTATCTGGACCTCACAATAAATATAGAATATTTTTTTCTGGCTTCTAAGATCCCGAATCAGAAGCTAAAAGTGCATGAAATATTTCTAGAAAAATGCACATTTTTATGTTTTTACTCCGTTAATGCTAATGTACTCAACTTTAAGAATGATAATATACATATTTTTAAGGCAATTCTACACTGGCCAACAGCCATACCACGCTGAAAAAACCAGTTCTCGTCAGATCACTGAAGTTAAGCAGCGTTGGGCGCGGTTAGCACTTGGATGGGTGACCATTCGAGAAAACTGAGTGCTGTTGGCACATCGTGGGTGTGGTGAGCCCACACTTGTAGTTATTTACTACAAGTTATCAACCTAGAAACACTATCCGAATCGGGTAGTGTCACGCCTACCCCAAAAGGGAAATGGCTTAATGGTATACACAGTTATACGCAATGCTCAAGATGAGATGTTCTACTGGGTTTTTGACACCTGTTTTTGATGATTTCAATTTCATGCACTTGAACAACTTTTTTTATCGTCGCCTCATATTTTACAATTTTTTTTAAATCATAACCGTGAAATATAATAACGACTTCTTTTATATTTATTGTAAACGGTTTCAATTTGTAATGTTCTCCAATTCGAAAATTTCTAGATATCTTGAAAGTATGGTATTTTTGGAGGAAGCGTTGATCTAAAAGTCGCGCAAGATTTTTTTTTGAACTCTTCCGAGCAGTGGGGTGAAAGAAGCGGAAAGTACAGTTTTAGATAAGTCGAATTTTGTTATTTGTAGAGAAGCTTCTCTTATCATATATGTCAAATTATTTGTGATGAGAAATAACTATATGGAAGTCATGACAAACTTATTTTCTTAAGTTTTCTGTCATGTTTTTTGCAATTGTATTGAATTTTCTATGTTTAAAAAGGCGAAATAATAGAATTTGTTTCAAAATAATTATAACAAAAAACTTCACCTTATACGGCAGAATCAATAAAAAAATTTAGCAATAATTTGAAATGTTCTAAAACAAAAGCAAAGGCGAATCAACTTTTTCAAACATGAACTAGTGATAAAGGAATATATTTTCTGCATATACCCAATTTTTGTGTATTCTCTTACACTTGTCGTGAACGTGAAAGAAGACAAACAATTTCATAACTACATATGAAAATTAATAATTTCTATACTATCACGCTCCAATTGTGTCTGCTGTGAATTTTCATATTTTTTTTAAGGATTAAAATCACTTTTTAAATGACATGCAATATTAAAATCATTTCTTCATTTGCCGAGAAGAAAATTTTGAAAATGAAAGCATCATAAATGAATAAAGACGATTACTTCAGTTTTTCCTACTGCAATCACAGAATTGTTGTCATCTGTTTTTCTCCTCAAAACATTGGAAATAATGGCATCATGCTTCTATAGCTTTGCCTGCATTTTATATTATATAGTCCAGTAATATATTTTGTTCAACTCAGCCCAGTTGTTTGCCTAGATTTCAAGATATTACATTGCGTTATATTTCAATATCTGACTATAAAAAAATATTTTGATAATTCAGATTAAAATATTGGGGAAAAAGAATAATAACTACATACGGCATCTTTGTGATGTACCGAAATATGAACATATTACCCTATATTGGCAACGGACAAGATTTCTTAATGTGGCTAAGAAGCCCGTGCGGGGTTGCTGGACCCCCATCGGGCGCCTCGCCAGGTTGCGGATAGGGGATCGCTTCCCAGATATGGGTAGTACCAAAAAAATCAAATACTCCGGCGGACAAAAAAACCAGCTAGGGGAAGTAACCCCGACTTAAAACCAGTCATGAGCGGGTACGACAAAAACACACTACCCCAAGGGAGTAGAAATCTCCCCGCCTGTTCCGATCGAGTGCAAGCCCCGGTGGCCGGTGCAGGTTCCATGGATTTTGGGGAAAACCAATCGTACTTCGATAGGAGCGTCTGCGAGGAGTTGGGTGGTCCTTCGGATATGACGGAGGAGGTGGATGTATCGGTGACTAAGGTGGACATCGCAGAAATGGATGCCAAACTCTCAGAGAGACTCTATGACGACCGAAGGGCTTCATAGGGATTTCATCGAGAATGTTGGACGAACTGCCCGAACGAGAGCTATGAACCGGAAGGAGAAGGCAAAGAAGAAGAAAAAAAGAGACACAAGCTAAAATTCAGTCTGATGAAGCCGTGGCAGCTCCTACTCCCCGTGATAGAAAGCGAGAGAGGGAGACCACTCTGAGTCCAGTAGAGATGAGTCCTCCCAAGCTTAAAAGCAAAAATCCGAGGACACGTAACGCTCCAGCGTCAACGACCTCGACACCGAAAAAGGTAAAAAAGAAGCCAGAGTCTGCACCAAAACGGAAAAAGAAGCAGAAAAAGAGGCAGATGCGAGCTAGAACCGTGGCGTTCCTTATCAAACCGACCGAGGGACTTCCCTACGCGACGGTACTCAAGGACCTTAAGAAGAAGATAAAACCTGACGCCCTTGGCGTAAAAATCAAGGGGGTTAGGCAAACGAGACACGGCGAGGTTCTAGTAGAACTGGGACCTACATCAAAGGGCAGAGCTGAGGTGTCGGCTGCCATCAAGGAGGCGGTTGGTGACAGGGGTAGCATACGTGAGCTTGTCCCTCGCACCGATGTCGAGATTCTGGACCTCGATACGACGACAGATGCAGAAGAAGTAGAGGAAGCCGTTCGAAAACATTTTGGCAAACCGGTTGGAGTCATCAGGGTCAGCCTCACGAAAAGACCCTTCAGAGGCAATCTGAAGGCTGTCGTGGAGCTGGCAGAAGATCTGGCTGTAAATTTGGTGCGCATTGGACACCTTAAGGTGGGTTGGGTATCGTGCAGCTGCACAAGAAGGCAGAGGCAATAAGGTGCTACCGCTGCCTAGGCTTCGGCCACATGGCAGCGAACTGCGAGGGTCCAGATAGGAACAAATCATGCTGGCGATGCGGCAAAGAGAGGCATAAAGCTGCAGTATGCGGAAGCACACCGCAGTGCTACATCTGCGCCGCAAAGGAAAATAAGGCCCGGACAGACCATCGCCCGGGGACAAGGAGTTGCTTGGCGTTCAGAGAGGCAGCCTTGTTGAAGAAGCCTCTTGGACGTGCAAGCTAACATCGTAGCTGGGCAGGTCCGACAACAAGCTCAGTTTATCAGGAGAAGGCCAAGCTGGCACAAAGGATGAAGGCCGAGGCACGGCCAAAGAACGTAAATCATGCCAAGGAGAAAGGGTGGTGGTTTTTAGTCGGTAGTTGGTAGCATCACTTGAATGATCGAATTAAGATCTTTTTTTGTATATTTATATATATTAAGATCATTGTAGTGATGATCCCAATATCCCGACACTATCAAGAAGTGCGGACCCTTCTCGGTGTGTGTTAGCACATTTTCCACCTTCCCTCGTAAAACAAAAAAAATGTGGCTAAGAAGAGATAATTTTTTATGGGCAATCTAAGTTACAATCTCTTTCATAACAGAACCTGGGATATGAATCATCAACCAAAAAATGAATTTAAAAAAAAAAGTAGTTCCACTTTCAACCAAAGCGTTGAATTTTAAACCTAAATAGATGAATTTTCTACAAAAACTGTAATATTTAATATTTCAACCAAAAAAAATTTCACTTTTCATTGAAAAATAGTGTAATTTCAAATGAAAAAGATTACGTTTTAATAGAAAAGTTGGATTTCAAATTTAAAAATGTGCCCGCTGCGCAGGCTCATTCTCAACTATGCAATATACGAAAGTAAATGAATACACAATAATTGCTCACCAAAAAAATGTCTACAAATTTCTTATTGATTTTTTGATAAGACAAATTTTTCTGTTGAGTGATGAATTTATTTGAATTCTTTAAATTTTCTTGAATTGAAGTTGAATGCTTTTGATTGTCTTAAATTTAACTCGCATTATTGCATAACAGTAATATGCTTTTATTATCATTAAGATTAACTTTTCATTTAAAAAAAAATCGAATTTTTATAGTATGATAGCTGATTTTAACATTATGTTTAAAATAAATATCTTTGTTAATTTAACTTTATCTATACCGAGGCTTCTATTGTTTAAACATCTGTTTAAATATCTGAGTTGTGTCAAAACTGATTACGCCGTTCACTTATACGGAAATTAGTTCGTTTACTTTATTGCCATGATCTTAGTCGTACTGTTTTTAGAATGATCAGCGAAAATCTTGCAAACTTGATTGGTGGAGCTGAAATTAGGAGAGGGGCTCTGTCTGTACCACCTGGGCTATTCATGTCAACACGTAGAGAAAAATGTTTGTCAAGATTGAGATAATGGCTGCTATATATACGAGTCTAAAATATTCGAGAGATTCTTCAACAATCATTTTTGTGTATCAATAAAAAATGAAGATTCTCATCTTATCGCTGCTGTTCATGTTTGGGACGTTTCTTCATCCTGTTCGTAAGCAGAATATACCAAATCAATCATATATTGAATCATCTTCAATCTAGATATTACCAACATTCAAAAATTGGTTCCTCGCTCTAAAAAAATGTAAACATATTCTATTATCATTGTGTAGGCAATTCAACTTACTGAATAATTATGCATTTACGGAATGAATGGTCATATTAATTGGTATCAAATGTTTCGTTATAAAACCAATTTTAATCCAAACATTTCAAGTTCACTGTACCAACACATTAGTATCGCTTACTTTAGGGTGGTTCAAATGTTGACATTCTCATCTCAATGAGAAGGTTTCATGTGTCGTTGTCGTCTTCAAACCGTCAGTACCCGTAGTGTTTGTGTTACGTCCCAAGAAACATAACTTACCTTATATTTAATTAATTTAAATGATGGTTCCTCGTTTGAGATTCTGATATAAACTAGAAAACTGGGATGAGGATAACTACCGATTACAAAAATAAATAGATTAACCATGAACTTTAGTTTCATGAATTAATTGAGGTTTATTTAGACAATTAGAAATTGATTGAAAATAAAATATAAAGGTTACATGGAAAGATCAAAAATAATGCAGCTGGAGTGCTCTTTCTTCGATCACTTCTTCTTGTTTGGGTTTAGTCCACCTTAAATAGGGATGTCTAGTTAATCAAACAATAGAGTGAAGAGATTGTGAGATAATTTAGTACTTACGTTATTTGTCTGTGATGTGTATTCAACCTCTCGCTAGTTAAAAGGAAGGTGAGTCGTCCTTCGATCTATGGAGCCTATGTGGGACCCGTAGGGGTTGAGTAGCGATGAAGGCAGGCTGAGGTGACCAGGTCAGTGAATCTGGCCCCGTTGTTCGTTTGTGGCAGGTGCTCTTTTGTATTCGGACTCGAGGTTTCCGCACAGAAGTTAAACTTTAGAAAACTAAAGACACACCGATGTTACTTGGTTGACGGGCCGAGTATCTTGGACCGGAGTTTAGGGTTCCGATGATTCTTTTGTTGTACTGGGTTGTTGTTCTAGCTAAACTAAACTAATGAACTGCCTAAACTGCCTACACTGATCTTCTGCTTCCAAATCTGCTGTATTTATACACGAGATCCCTCCTAAGATTTCCGTAGGGGTGAGTGGTAATAGAAGTAGGGATTCATCTTGGATCCAATCAGCGTTGATAATCTCATACCAAGGTACAGAAATAAATATAATATATATTTGATATAATAGAGTTGAACATAAAGAAGAAACGATCGCATTTCCAATAAAATCGAGTGCGAATCACGAGATACGTGTCGAGAATGTGTTCGTTAAAGCCGCATGAGCTTTAACATTAGAGAATTCACAATCACCAAATTATAGTTATCGATGCTTTTTCCTCTAATTTTGAAAGGCCTGCGCACAAATGTGGAGAAATACAAAGACCGAGCGCGATGTAAATACATAATCGAGCGCGAAGCGTAGTAGCTAACAGTTCAGATGGTCCGCAAGACCCATGAAGTTTAACGCATATTTCCCTAAAGAAAAATAAAAGTTTTTGTGAATTTTATTCAGAATCGTCAATATTAAATGAATCAAATTGTATCTGAACATTTCCCTACATAATGAGCTGTAAAATACAAATGAATATTAACTTTTTATATACCGTCCCCATAAGTCTGTTTTATAAGGTCAAAAAAAAAAAAAAACACATAAGTGAAAAATTGGGGTTTGGGAGTTTCTGGCGCTAATTATGATTTTTTGCGGTTTCCCTGATACACATTCTTTATAGTATATGAAATACTACTTTCTGCTCCTAATTAGATGTTTACATAAGGTGTTTGAACCATTTATCATTGTTTTCAGCAATTTGCTCCTTGATTAAAGTTAGCAAGTCGCGGATTTTTCAAATTTTTAACTTTGATTTAAAGTTTTAAGCTGAAGCAAGGCAATGATCAATTAAATTCAACAGAAATATTTGTTTAGGCAATTCAGTATTATTTATAATAATATTATTTTACAATAACGCTAGAAAGCTGCAGCTTTTTCTAAACATTTCCACTTTTTGTCCAATTTCTAATTATAGTGAGGTTATAATTAATTCTGTTTGACAAACATTATTGTTCAAACAATTTATTATTATTTTCAATAATATTATCTCAGATCAAAATATGATCAATTAAATTTAACGAAAACACTGGTTTAAACCAATTTTTATTGTTTTCAACTATCACCTCCTATAGTAATGCTAGATAGTTTCAGTTTTTCCCGAAATTTTCCACTTTTTGTAACTTTTTTACTGAGAGCCAGGTCATAATTAATGCCATTCAACTAAAATAATTGTATAAACAATTTATTATTGTTTTTTGCCCCCATAAGTTTTTCTCAACTACAATTTTTTATATTTTGTGATATGATGTTTGCGATGACCAAAGACACATTTACAGACCGGTCTCAATATGCACAACTAATTAGGGAGATTTTCACAAATTTTGTTCGTTACGGGTGTTCTCGATCTTTTGCATACAAATATTTTCCTTATGTCGAATTTTTTTATACGTTATTTGTGATTTCCAAAGACAAATTTCAATACCGGTCTCAATGAGCACACCTAACTTAGGCGATTTTTACGAACTTTTTTTATGATGGGTGCTTTTTTGTTTGCCCCTAAAAATTTCCCTCTTCTACAATTTACTTTATTTTATAATATGTTGTTTGGGGTGTCCAAAGAGACATTTTAAGACCGGTCTCAATGGGCACACCTCATGAGGTTGAGTTTCACGAATGTTTCTCGTTAAGGGTGTTTTCGCTCCCCCCCCCCCCCCGAATGTTTTCCTCACCTGAAATTAATTTAATTTTTTGGTATGTTCTTTGTGTTTTCCAAATAAACATTTTAAGACCTGTCGCAATGGGCACAACTAATTACGCCGATTTTCACAAATTTTGTTCCTCAGGGGTATTTTTGTTGTTTTGCCCCCAAATGTTATTTTCATATACAATTTTTTTATTTTTTGGTATGTTGTTTTAGGTGCCCAGAGAACACATTTGAAAACTGGTTCCAATAAGCACACCTAATTATGGTGATTTTCAAAATTTTTTTTTGTTAAGGGTGTTTGTTTTTTTGCCCAGAAAATCTTTCCTCATCTACCATTCATTTTATTTTTTGACATGTTGTTTGGCCTGTCCAAGGATACTTTTCTGATTGCACACAGCTTGGGTTATCCGTCAGCAAGGTACGCCGGTTTGCGGGCGGTAGCCCGAACAACTTATTCAAATTGCTCGCGTTCTTCTTTACACGGAGTTAGAAATTGGTTTCCGTACACGATCTCCGTTCGAGGAGAGGATTTTTAATTTTTTCGACCGTTCGCTAATAACTTAATATTGTATTTATCTCGAACTCGCGAATGCGTGTCCCAATTTTAGTAGAGATTACCGGAAGGACCTGCACTTTGCCGAACTTTCCGGTGGACTGATTATTCCTTCGATGAAATCGAGTAGCTTTGAAGTCCTGTGACACGTAATGGATTCGTAGAGATTTTTGATGATTTGGAAATGGTGTGGTGGAAATCCTCGGTATGATTTAGGAAATGTCTGTGTCATCAATGTGGCAATTGACCGAGTTATGATTTTGGAAATGTCTTTGTCATAAATGTGGCAATGAGTCGAGTTTGTTGCCTTTGAGCATTGAACTATTTGTTCTGAATAGCTATTCCGATATTTACTTGCATTCCATAGCCCAGTTTCAATGGTCTCATGATTTTAATTAATCTGAGTTTTGGTTGATTAATAGAATCATTTATGAGTGGAACAGTTGGCAAGCTGAAATGTCTTGGCTATTTGATTTGATTTAAAGGATGTAGGAAAGCGGAAGAAGGACTTGACCAATGTATAAGATATCTCATGTCATACGTCGTCAAAGCCACTCTTATATGTGTGCAATCTTGCAATAAATAGATTCGAGTATTATGCATATGCGTCTGAGAGCACTAGAGCGTCTACTTTCAGATTTATACTTTACTTGCATGGACTATCTCGCTCTCCTCCGGAAAACAACTATACGCGCATTCTTGTATACTTTCATTCCCTTAAACGATCACTGAATCTCATTAATAAAAATCATCAATTTCCATTTTGGCTAATGAATAATATGATTCAATTCAACTCAGTCCTCGTCCTTTTCGACTCTAAAATTCCGAGGGTCGTGTTACGATGTAGCAAGCGTTACATATCGTCTTCCTTATCCCTGCTATATACGCAACATGTCCAAAGACATATTTGAGGACCAGTCTAAATGGGCACACCTAATTATGACGTTTTTTTACTGAATTTTTATCGTTAGGGCTGTTATCGTTTTTCTGACCTCAACAATTTTCTTCATATACAACTTTTGTATACGTTGTTTGTGATTAGAAAAAAAATAGTTAAGATTATATCAAGACTCAAATCAACCTCTTAATAGGCTAGGAAACCCTTTCTTGTAGGCGTTCGGTGCCTACTCTGACTAATTTTTTATATGTTATTTAGGGTGTGCAAAGAAATATTTTGAGGCTGGTCTCAGCGCGCACACCTAATTAGGGTGAATTTCCCAAATTTGTTTCGCTAAAGGTGTTTTTCCTCTTGCCAACAAAAGTTTTCTTCATCTTTTTTTCTACTTTTTGATATGTTATTTGGGGTGTCCAAGGACACAATTTAAGACCGGTCTCAGTGGTCGCACCTTATTATGGTGATTTTCACGTTTTGTTTTTATAAAGGGTGTTTTTTTTTCTCTCCCCAAAGGGTTTCGTCAGCTACAATTCATTTTATTTTTTGATTTGCTTGGAGTGCGCAAAGATAGATTTTAAGAGACTAATTTTTTATATGTTATTTAGGGTGTGCAAAGAGATATTTTGAGGCTGGTCTCAGTGCGCACACCTAATTGGGGTGAATTTCCCGAATTTGTTTCGCTAAAGGTGTTTTTCCTTTTGCCAACAAAAGTTTTCTTCATCTTTTTTTCTACTTTTTGTCATGTTATTTGGTGTGTCCAAGGACACAATTTAAGACCGGTCTCAGTGGTCGCACCTTATTATGGTGATTTTCACGTTTTGTTTTCATAAAGGGTGTTTTTTTTCTCTCCCCAAAGGGTTTCTTCAGCTACAATTCATTTTATTTTTTGATTTGCTTGGAGTGCGCAAATATAGATTTTAAGAGCGGTCTCAATGAGCACAACTAATTAGGTCAGTTTGCACGAGTTTTTTTCTTAATGGTTGTTTTAGTTTTTTGCCCCAATAAGTTTTCCTCATCCACAACTTTTTTATTTTTAATATGTTATTTATAGTCTCCAAAGAGATATTTTAAGGGCGATCTCAGTGAACACACCTAACTAGGGTCATTTTAACGAATTTTTGTTTTTAACTGTGTTTATTTTTTTGCCCCCAAACGGTTTCCTCATTTAAATTCATTTTATTTTTTGGTATCTGGTTTTTTGCTGTCCATAGACACATCCTGAAAACAGTCTGAATAGGCACACCTAATTATGGCGATTTTTACGAATTTTTCTCATTAAGGGTGATTTCGTTTTTTGCGCCCAAAAGTTTTCCTCATCTGCAATGATTTTTGTTTTTTTATATGTTGCTCAGGGTGTCCAAAGACACATTTTAAGCCCTATCTCAGTGGGCACATCCAATTAGGGTGAATTTCACGAATTTTTTTTCGTTGGGGTTGTTTTCGTTTGTTGCCCCAAAAAGGTTTCCTTATATACATTTAATTTTGTTTTTTGACATATTTTTGAAGTGTCCAAAGACACCTTTCAAGACCAGGCTCAACGGGTACACTTAATTGGGGCGATTTTCACGAAATTTTTCCGTTAAGGGTATTCGTCTTTTTGCCCCCAAAAGTTTTCCTCATCTACAATTAATTTTATTTTTTGGTATGTTGTTTGGGGTGTACAAAGAAACATTTCAAGACCGGTCTTGATGGGCACACTTAATTAGGATGAATGGGACTTTATATTTTGCGTAAAAGGTGGGTTGCAACCCCTGGGGGTGGTTTGGATCAATGAAGGTGACAACTGTGACAACAGCAAAAGTTACAATGTACTTTCAATATAAAAATTCTAATTTTTTTTTTAAATTGTCCGGCGGCCAACGCCGCGATGTTAAGCGAGAGAAATTTAAAGATGTTCATATTTTTCAGTTCAGAATTGTTCCATGTTTAATTTTCACATGGGTCTTTTATCTTTTCAAAATTACGAATCTTTGTTTTCTTTTTACAGAATACAGTGCTTCCGGAAATGAAACCTTGCACTATCATGAAGTCAATTATAAGTCCACGAGAATTAAGTTGTGGGTAGATGAGACTGGATATGTGACGAAAGCTACTTTTCCGGGTTCTTTTGATCCTTGTAATGAACGAATTTTTGGACATCGCAATTTTTTAATCCGCATTGTTGAAGAAGGCGACTTTCGATTTGTGGCATATATTGATCAAAATGATCAACTTTTGGGAGTCCGGTCAACGCTCGACGGTAATAAAGTATCAATAATATTTTAAATCAGGTACAGAGGCTCATCTTAGGGTTTTAAAATAATTTGGTATTAATTCAATGGTGAAAATGAAGGAAAGCGTATTTCACTGTTTATTCAAAAAATTTTTTTCACATTCTCATAATTCATGATGGAGAGTATTAGATTCATTTGAATTTGGTCCTATCCAGTATTTCTCCATCCTCTACGTTTTGAGACACCCTGAGTCAGAAAAAATGGCTTCTACACAAATTTATATCTGTTGGTGTATCTGTCTGTTTGTAGTCTGCCGGCACAAAAAATTTTTCAATGAATTTTAAAGTCAAAATGTCCTTGTGTATTACTATGTGGCCCGAAGTCTAAAAATTCCACCAATAATGAATCTTATTGAAATCGTCGAATTTATCAAAATTTAAAAAATTTGGGGTAGTCGGGAATTTAGTTTTTGGAGATTTCATAAAAGTGCAAAACGAAGTTAAAAAAAACATGAAAATATCTATATGAATACGGACACTAAAACATTTTTTTAATCCAAGAAATTTTCCCTTCATCGAAGAGAATATTGTATTATCCGTATTTGTTCGAAAATTTTCTTGATTCAATGCTAATTTTGCGAGTTGACCAAGAAACCGGTATTTTGAGAACTGCTATTAGATCTGAGCTCAAAAGGACAATATCAAGGTCTATGGATTAATGTATATGTTTGTTTAATTTTTTAGAAGAAAAATGAGACACAATTTTAACAAGATAATTCATGCAAAAAATATTTTTGAACGGAAAGGCTCAATGATATTGTGAATCAAAGAATCAGTTATAAAAGAAAATACATGCAAAAAGTTCAATTCATGCACACAGAAAATTGCATAGAACTGTTGTATTTTGTATCCCTTTTTCCATTAATGTTTAATTCATCAGTTTTGAATAATTCTGCGTTAGAAATCATACAACTGGAATAAAAACTTTTAATTTGAAATTAGTGACGCTTAAAAGCTATGTTTTTAAATTGTGAACGCTCGAATAATTTCAAAGGAGGAGTTTTTCATATTCAGTGGTTCAATTGGGAAATGTAGAGTGTTTCATTTTGAAGTCGATCATTACAATTTTTAAATTCACAAATCTTTATTTTATTTTCAAGATTCTTCATTTGGTCCAGACCCTACTGATACAATACGGCATATCTTTTATGACGCCCAACATTTTGAGTTAAGTATAGATCATCTCACATTACTCGAGCTGGATATTACCCTGGTACCTCGAAATTTACCTCACAATGGAATTGAAGGCAGACTTGTTGATGTTGCTGGCGTAGAATTTTTCGTTTACAGACACCAGATTGGAATAATTTTGGCAGCCTCACTTCCACGGCGACGTATGTAATCCTTATTTCCACGAAGATTAATCTATACACAAGATAAACAACAAACATCTGAAAATTGTGTAATATTTTCTTGATGTTCGTTCCTGAATAAAAACATGCTAAACTGAAAAATACTCTTATTATTTAACTGTCAGGTAACTGAACAGTAGGAACATGGATTGTAACCATGTTCTTTGTTACTAGTTGTAATACACATAAAATTGTCTTATAGATGATCATCCAAATAAAAAATTTGCTATTTTAAGGTTTAAGTTTTTAGCTAGCATTTGTTCAAATGTGACAAACGAGGAAATTTCTTTTTCTTGAATCACTATACTCAAATCTTTTCTTTTGGGTTAAATGCCCTCAAGAATAGCTGAATTCGAAGGGCTTGGCATGTAGATGTTTATTTCAAAATAAAATTTGGTTTGTTAATGTGTAGGCATTTTCCTATCAGTTGTCTTTAAAGATGGATATTTTATTATTATTTCATAATTTGAAAAAGATTTAGAATATTTTCTCAAATTTGGATTATGTCAGTGTTCTTCGTCAGCAATTGTTATTTTTAATTTGAAAATATATATTTTATGGAAGATTGACAATTTGTGGATAATTCTAAATTATGTTAACATTTTTCACCGGCCATCGGTTATTTTAAGCAGAAAACATTTGGAATAAGAGAAGATTTACAATCTTCGATCATTTTTGTGATATTGTACTAGTGTGTTTATTCTGAAAATGTTATTGTCAATGAACAAACATACAATTTCAAAGAATATTTAAAATATTCGAACAAGGATTACAGTATTTTTGTCGAAAATTAAAGCTTTATAGTAATAACAATGCAAAGGCTTGATTCTCTATACAAGAATATTATATATTAATTCTGAATTAATTATATTAACTTTCATCAATTATCAAAAATATTTCCCTTAGTGTACTTTTCTATTATTTTAGATAAGATTTACTACAATATACAAAAATCTTGTATTCATTTCATATTTTAATTTAAAAACTGCGCAAGACAAAAAAAAAGAATAATCGCGCTATCAACTTGCATGTTTGTTTTCTAGCATCGAAGAGTATTTACTGAAGAAGGAGATATTGAATATTTGAATTCTACAGATTCTCATGAATTTGAGTCGCAATGTTTTGACTTCTATTAAAATTTGTGGATTGTTATCGAATTCTGAAGAAAAATTTCTATTGAAAAAAACTATTATAAACAAGTTGTGCGGGCAGGCTTTTATGACTTGTTATTATTTATAAATTTAGCATATGTAGATGGCTGAAAAATACTTGATTTCAGTAGAAGTATAAAATAAACGACGAAGCAGAAAATTTCTCATGAGTGATGATTTGTTAAAATTTTCAGCTGGTTAGTGATAATTATTGTGGAATGATTTAATTATGCAACCTGAATTCAGTAATTCTTTATTTAATCAATAATAACAGCTTTTATACAAAAAATTGTAATAATTTAAATATACCACATCTTTCTTCGAATAAAAATTTGCAGGTTATGATAGGATGTGTATTGTTTATAACTAAAACTATTATAAATGAATTATAAGAAAGTAAGATTTTTCAAAATATCAAGTCTAAATGGACTTATGTAGTTGAGCTGATTGACAATCAAGTGTGCTATGATGTTGAAAATCAGGATAGAACGCATTTTTTCGTCTCTTGCGATAAAAAAAAAGATTAAATCAGTAAAATTGAAAACATTTTCTAAACAACTTCACTTCGACTCCTGTAATCTGGGACATTCTCCTTGTGGTATTTAGTCAAGAAAATTATTTCAACTAATCCAGATTTCTTTGAAACAGCAGATTAGGAAAACACCTCAGTGTCGCTCTCCTGATACACTCAACTCAGTGATCACACAAGAACTGCGTAGCAGGAAAACGATGCCCAGCGTCCACATAGAAAAAAGCCCAAAAAAGACACTGACGCTCCATCTAGTGATTTGGCGAGAAGTCTCAGACTGCAGGCTATATGTTACATACTCATAATGTATGGTAAGCAGTCAGGTAACAGCTGACGTTGTTTGACAACTTTGGAGGCATAACAGGATGTCCTAGTGCTAGAGAGTCTCTCTGAGTATTCAGGGCTTAGGTTCATATTTATTTAATCAGTTTCATGGCATTCTTGAATTCAGCAAATTCTTAGCTAGCCACAAACCTTAATCTAGTCTTCACCACAGCTGATGTTGCTACGATCTTCACGGTCAGGGTTGGTAATAATGGTTACTACTCGGATCATCTGCAGGTATTTGGAAGGCTGGATGCCTCTTCATCTTTATGTCGCTCCTCTTCCAACAGATTTAATATTAAATCCTTGGACTGGGATCTAGTTAACGAGGAAAAGGAGAGTCTTATTCCCTCCATTATATGTGTCCTGTCAGGGAGAGTTATACAAGCAGATATCTATGATAAATTTATAAAGGCGGTTCTTGACACCCTAGAGGCGAGTGGTGCCTATAGAGCTGACTCTCTGGGTGGGGAAAGGGCTAGATAGACGCTCTGGTGGAACGCCGAGCGTGAGGCGGTCCAGTCCAGAAGGAGAATGGCAAAAAAGAAGTTATTGGCTAACCAGACGGACTAAGAAATGGAGGCCTATAGGCGGGCGGATAGCGGAGTGAAGGCTCAGTTAAGGGAAATAGATCACCAATCCTTTCAAACCTTTTGCAAACCCTTCGATCCGTCAACTGGTTTTCCTGGAATTCAGCGCACTGTTAAAGCGCTGGCTTCTAGGGCCGGATGACCACAAACCTGTATTTTCCCGTCATCAGAAGCTTGCAGAAGGAGCTAATTTGCTCGGGTATTCCCCCACAGATGAAAGACTCTTTTTTGAACCCCGATGAGCTTCACCCAGTGAATCAGCCCTTTTCGTGGGAACAGTTACAGGTTGCGTTACCTCTGTGTGAGAACAAGTCTCCCCCTGGCATGGATGCCCTGTCGTAATACATCAAACGGGGCTTCTGAGACCCATTGCTGGGATTTTTTCCTCGCTTGTTCAACGAAATTTTTCAGTTCTCCTCTATCCCGGAAGCATGGAGAGACACCCGTGTTTGTTTCATCTCTAAACCGGCTGGGAAGGGCTTCTGGCCAATATCTCTCGCTTGAACTTTTTGCAAGTTATTTGAGAGATTGATTCAGAGGATGCTGGAATATTTAACCGACCACAACAATTGAGTACCTGAATCCCAGTTTGGTTTTAGAAGTTTAGGGGTTCCCGTAAGATTGTTCAAACCTGCTTTCTTTTTGGTTAGCAGACGGAAACTCTTCTTCTCTTGAGATGGAAGCAATTAGAGGGCTTGCGGGGTTGGTGTTTCCCAGGAAAGAGTTCTCTCTCCGCTCCTTTTTAGCTTGGCTCTCCAAAGGCTTGGACAATATCTTCCAGCCGGAGTGAGAGTGGCGATTTACACAGATGTTCTGCTTCTTTACGTCACTGGGGTACTATACAAGAACCTTCCGATCTTTTAAGATTGGCATGTGAGCGATTAACTCCCTGGCTTGCGACTTTGATTCTTTCCATCTCTATCCCAGGGTCGCAGCTTTCCTTTTTTTCTAGAGGTATGCTGGGAATCCAAGATATTTCCATCACGATAAATCACAAGGACATTCAGTGTCAGACCACTCTGAATTACTTGGGCAGAATTCTAGACAAAAGAATGACCTGGATCTCTCACATCAGGGCTTTTGCAGCTAAGGCCTCAACAGCGGTCAATATCCTACGGGTTATTGCGAGAATCTTTTGGGGAGCCTCCCCTTTCCTTTTGCTCACTGTCCACGAGGGATTAGTTGGGGGATGCCTGGAATGGAATGCTGCTCTTTTCCTGAGAGTTAGCGCGACGGCCTTGAAAATGCTAGACCCGATCCATCATGCTTCTCTCAGGGTTGCCTTGGGGTGTATGAGTTCGACGCCCATCTCTGTGCTCCTCTCCGAGGCTTTTGAAACAACCCTGTCATTCCGTAGGTCTCTGCTGGCGAACAGGTTCATTTTTTGGAACTTCTGCTGAAATAACAGCCCTGTAGCAGGGAGGTTGCAGGATTTGGCAGCTGAGGCTCGATCTGGAATCTTCCCTCCGGATGGCGGGTCTGGTATGGAGTGAGGTTTTCGCCTCCATGGGATCGAGACAGTTCGCTCTTCTATTACTGGAGTTGATTGCTTTGGATCTACTTCACGAATTCTGTCAATGCTGAGAAACAACCGTGGAAACTTGAAATGGAGAGGGTTTTTTGAATTTTTAGGAATTTATACATGAAAACTAAGAAGAATATCAATGATTTTTTCGTTATGTCTTGTTGATTGAATCAAAAGGCCAAAAACAAAGAAGAAGAACAGCACAATTCGAGAAGCAGCTATGGCCACAGAGCAGGAACGGGAGTTGCAACGGCAAATTGACAAGCTGCAAGAACAGCTGAGAGTATCCATCAATACCACCCCCGTAGTACGAAAAGACATCATTCAGCTGAGAGACGTAGATGGGACCATACATAAATTTGATGTTGAGAATCCAGCCTTTACCGTGAATCAATGGATTTTTCCACTAACTGAATGCAAAGAAATGTACGGCAGGACAGATCCACTGTCTGCGCAAAGAAGTTCCTAACAGGTCTCGCAAAACTGTGGCTTGAAGGCCGAAGTACTATCAAGAAATGGGAGGACTTGGAAGCCGGACTGAAGGATTAGTTCGGATCTGAGATGAACGGATGCGATCTGCACGACGCAATGCAAAGAAGGAAGATGTTGCCTACAGAATCCTTTCAGGAATACCTCCTGAAAATGGAGGCTCTGGGCAGTTCAGAAAATCTCTCGGATCGGGCCATTATTGAATATGTAATTGCCGGCAATAACGATACAGAAATAAATAAGGCGATGCTCTACGGTAAATGGATCAACGGCGAGTTCAAGAGATCGCTTTGAGACTATCAACTGATAAAGGAGAGAACTAGCAAGGCTGTCGGTAGCCGAGAGCACGAAGCAAGACACTGTAAGCATCTCGACAAGTTCGTGCAGTGTTTTGAGTGCACTTAAATTGGCCACGTGGCTTCAAAGTGCACTCAAACAGAACGAGGATCCTCATGATCTTCAGCAAATGTTAGAATGGTCCGTGGAGATAAGCAGAACGATGCAGAGGAAGCAGAGAAGCTGTTAAGATTTAAATTAGCAGAGCGTTGAGATTCATAAATAATAATGTTGATTTATTATAGAAACACTATTTATTCAGGCCTTTAAATTTGACATCATAAACACAATAGTTTGGTTTTAACGGAAAAGAATAGAATAAAACAAAAGCTAGGCCGATTAAGATGAAGATTTTGCTTAGAGATGACATTCCTGTAAGTCAGAGTCCACGCCGTTTACATTTATCAGAGCAACAGAAGACAGAGCAACAAATAGACAAATCCTCAGCGAAAGGGATCATACGTCCCAGTTGCTCGGAATATGCTAGCCCTGAAGTTGTAGTTCGTAGAAAAGACGGGGCACCTAGAGTTTGCATAGACTACCGCGTAGTCAATGCAAACAGCGATTTTACACCAAAAAAACAGCATAATTTTTCAATTGTTCAAACAAAAATTAAATCATCTGCAGAAATAAGGTTAGATTGAAGATTCTGTTTTTCTGAAACCTTTATTCAAATTGTAAAAATATATTGAAATATTTTGTTCGATGCAACATAGTTTGTTTTTGACTTTTGCGAGAATCTCTTGCCGCACGACGAAACAAGTTTCCAAACAAAGTATCTTTGTTGATTCAACTTTGTCTCAACCGAGGCTTTGATTGTTCAAAAAACAGTTCAAATCTGCAATAATGGAATAGTGGTCAAATTTATCACTATTATCAGTATAGTGTATTGAATTATTTCCTGAAGCATTCTAACCTAAGTTTTTTTCCGCTTTCCTTCGAATAATGTATAGACATGGACCTTGGAATAACTAAGCCTAGTCTGAGTAAAAATCCGAAACCATTTCTCAAATCATGCGAAGAAAGATCTTTTTTCTAGAAGAAAATTGATTTTAGTAATTAAAATTAATTTTTATACATTTTCAAATTTATTTTTTATATCTTTATTCCTAAAATAAAGCGTACTTCATGAAGAGTTGGAAACTTAGTTCCCCACGTGTTCATGGAAGTGATTTCAAATTGAAAGCCTTAAAAAATATTTAAAGTTTTTCCTTCCATGTAAGACAAAATTCAAAATTCTCATTTAATTTTAACTAACAATGATTGTTTTATTCCCTGATCGATTGTTTTCAAACTGCAACGTTTTTATGGAAATTTTATTCATTTAGGCAGTAGTGAAATTCTTCTTAAATATTCATTTTACAAATTAAAATTTAACGTAGTATAATTTAATTCTATTTAATTAAAATTTCCTCAATAATACTGAATAAAAATATAACGAATAAAATGTTGAGAATAAATTACGGAATAAAATTATCTGCTGTTAATTAAAACACGCTGAAAATTAAACAAATATTTTCGGCGAATCTAGAGACGAGGCTTGAATAAAGCAAGGTAAAATAGATCGAGTGTGTGAATGTCATCATGTCAATGTCATGACTTTGAGGACGAGTAGCTTCAAGAAAAACCTTGCTGGAGGTGACGTTGTCTTTTTACAAGTATCGCAGTCAGCTTCTAATTGTTTGAATAAGACTGAAAATCTTACACAATCGCCTTCTTTTATCAAAGTATCTATTTATCACTTTTAACATTTTTATATAAAATTTGAACTTATATATATTATATAGCTCCAACAAATTAATATATTTTTTCTAAGTAAACAATTTTATTATTTTGTTTTCAAAAAATACGAGAAACCAAAACAAATTTAACAGCTAACACGGTTTTATGAATATTTGATCTCTTATCTTAAATTTGGGAAAATGAAACTTTAAAAAATCTTTACGATTATTTAAACTACGCCTCTTAAAGTACAAGTCAAGGCAGATTTATGTTTATACATCTGCGATGAATTTCACCTTCAACTAAAATCTCACATTAATTAGAGATATCGTCTAATAAATTTAACAAAGTTTCGAGAATCAAAAGCCAATTCGATCCCTGCGTTTAAAAATAAACTTTTTTTTAATTCTTGTGAATTACTTAGATTGCTTTTAACGCTTGTAGATGCTTATGAATCTTTTGTACTTTATTGAAATCTTCGATATTCCTCGGAATTCCCTGAACTATCTCAATTTCCTAAATTCTTCATAACTCCTTGACCTCTACTAAAATCGGTGAATACATGTGAATTCCCTGAATTCCTTGCATTGATTTGCAGTCCATGAAATTCCCTGAATAATCTGGATTCAGGGAATTTAAACTATTCCGGAAATTCGCGGAATTCATAGAACTCAATGAATTCAAGGAATTCACGGATTTCAAGAAATTTAAGACATTCAAGGAATTCACGAATGTTATGGAATTCGCGGAATTTGAGGAATTCATGGTATCCATCGGAAGCAAAGAATTCACGGACTTCGAAATATTCACGGAATGCAAGGAATTTGTGGAATACGCAGAATTTACAAAATTCACGGAATTCCAGGGATTCGTGGAATTCAAGAAATACAAGGACTCCAAGGACTTTCTTCAATTCTTCGAATTGCGTGAATTACTTAAATTCCGCGAATTTCTTGAATTCTGTGAATTCCTTAATTTCCGTGAATTCCGTGAATTCCTTGCACTCCGTAAATTCCTTGAATTCCAAGAATTCATTTAATTTCACAAATTCCTTGAATCCAGATAATTCAGGGAATTCCAAGGACTTCAGAATAATGCAAGGAATTTAAAGGCATTCAAATGAATCTGAAAGCGTTAAAAGCATTCCAAACAATTATCATCAATTTTTGGATATGCCGTTTTGAATTTTCTAATTTGGACTACGCATTCGAAATCAGTGACCCCAAACCGCCGGAGTATCCAGCCTTATGCAAATAAAATTAATCTAATCCCAGAATTTTCAGGAGCTAGAACCGTTTCGAGAACCCGCAATTTCTCGAGCTTTTGCAACTTCTCGGCCCGACTCGGCTCGACTCGAAGCGTTAAAAGCTCGACTCGGCCTGGCCAAGCATTGGGCTTGAAGCTTTTCGCACATCCCTAATTGAAAGATGATTTTACACAAAAAGAAGTATAATTTTTCAATTGTTTAAACAAAAATTAAAACATCTGCAGAGATAAGGTTAGATTGCAAAAATCTTTTCTTCTGACACCTTTATTCAAATTGTAAAAATATATTGAAATATTCTGTTATATGCAACGTCATTTGTTTTTTTACATGATATACTACGATACCGAACAGAAAATTCTTGAGCAAGAATCTCTTGCCATACGATCAAAATAGTTTTCGATAAAAGTATCTTTGTTGATTTAGCTTTACCTATACCGACGCTTCGATTGTTTAAACAACTGCTTGAATATCTCAGTTGCAGTAGAACTAATTACGCCGTTCACTTATACGGAAATGAGTTTGTTTACTTTATTTATAAGGTCTCAGTCGTCCGGGTTTTTAGAATAAATAAACAAAATCTTGCAAAATTGATTCGTGGAGCTGGAATCAGGAGATGGGGATGCCACCGGGGCTATTCGTGCCTACACGTAGACAAAAATTTTTGTCTAGAACGAGATAATGGCTAGTATATGTAAAAGTGAGAAATATTAAAGATCCATTCAGTTAAGGTGAAAAAATTGTTCAACAGTCATTTTTGTATGTCACTACAAATATGAAGATTTTCGTCTTAATGCTGCTATTCATGTTTGGGACGTTTCTTGATCCTGTTCGTAAGTAGAATATACCAAATCAATCATATATCAAAACATTCGCAATCTAGATATCACCTATATTCAAAAATTGGTTCCTCAATCTGATACAAATTTAACATATTCTATTATCATTGTATAGGCATTTCATTTTACTGAAATAGTCATTAACCGAATGGTCATATAATTGGTATCAAAGAATTTGTTATGAAACCAATTTTAATCCAAACATCTTGTATTCACTGTAGCAACTCTTTATTATCGCTTACTTTAGATTGGTTCAAATTTTTGTAAATTTTATTCAGAATCGTCATTATTAGATGAATCAACCAATGTCTTCCGTTTCAGGCGTCATTCACTCTACTGATACTCTTTATCATGTACTTCTTAAAAACTATTTGTCTCTACACTTTTCTGTTCCGGCATACCTCTTCAAGTTTCTTTACGATCTTGTATTACCTTATGCAAGCTTATGTCTTTTTATGGGTCTTTATATATTTTCAAATTAGGGTCTCGTTCAGACATTCCAATCTTTCTTTCCTCGGCCTGCCTCTGGGTACCCTACCATTTACTTTCCCTCGAAATACTTGTTTCGTCAATCGTGAATCAGACGTAAGTTTCAAAATTTTTTCTGAACTTAAAAGTGGCACTTTTAGTTTTGCGGTTAATCGTTTCTTATGGAAATCATTCAAATTGTTCGTATACGAGAAAATAGTTTAAAAGACAGTTGCGCAAAAATGGACTGATAAATTAGGGTGATTTTCACGATTTATTTCTTTGAGGGTGTTTGTTTTCTTCCCCCAAAAAGTTTTCCTCGTATACAATATATTTCAATTTTTGACATGTTATTTTGGGGTGTGCAAAGACACATTTAAAGACCTGTCTCAATCGGTACAAGTAATTGGGGCGAGTTTCATGAATTTTTTTCTTCAGGGGTGTTTTCGCTTTCTAGCCCCCAAAAGTTTTCTTTATCTGTAATTCATTTCATTTTTTGATATGATGCTTGGGGTCTCCAAAGAAACATTTTAAGACCGGTCTCAATGGGCACACTTAATAAGTGTGAATGGTAATTAATATTTTGACGATAACAAAAGTTAAAACTCGTTATCTTGTAAAAAAAGATGCGAAATTGATATTTCTAAAATCACAAGTCTTTGTTTTCTTCTCACAGAATGCAGTACTTCCGGACATGAAGGCCCACACCATTTTGTACTCGATTATAAGTCCAAGAAAATTAAGTTGTGGGTAGATCGAGCTCGATATGTAACGAAAGCTACTTTTCCGGATTCTTTTGATCCCTGTAATGAACCAGATTTTCCATATCGTCGCAATTTTTTAATCCGCATTGCTGAAGAGGAAGGCTTTCGATTTGTGGCATATATTGATGATCATGATCAAGTTCTGGGAGTCCGATCAACGATGGAAGGTAAGAACGTATCAATAACGTTCCAAATCCGGCAGAGATGCCCAGCTCAGGTTTTAAAAATAATCTTATATTAATTCAATAGTAAAAATAAAGAATGCGTATTTCACTAATTAATCAAGAATTTTTTTCACATTCTCATAATTCATGATGGGGTGTATTAGATTCATGTGAGTTTGGACCTATCCAGTGTTCGTCAATCCTTAACGTTTCGAGACACTCTGAGTCAGAAAAAATGGCTTTCACAAAAATTTATATCTGTCGGTCTATCTGTCTGTTTTTATCACTTTGTGACCGAAAACCAAAAAATCCCAACAATCATGAATGTCATTGCAATAGTCCAATTTATCAAATCTCAACAATTTTTCGCTATTGGGGGATTCAATTTTTAAAGAAATTAAAACCATACAACTTGAATAAAAACTTTTGATTTAAAATTAGTGATACTTAGAAGCTATCCTTTTAAATTGTAATTGCCTAAATAATTTCAAAGTAGGAGTTTTCCATATTCAGTGCTTTAATTAGAAATTCTACAGTGTTTAATTTTAAACTCGATTATCAATATTTTTGAATTCACAAATCATTATTTTTTTTTCAAGAGCCTGCACATGGTATACATCCTACTGATACAACATGGCATATCTTTTATGACGGCGCACACTTCAGGGTAACGGTAGATTATCTCACATCACTCGAGCTGGATATTAACCTGGAACCTCATAATTTACTTCGCCCTGGACTTCTACGCAAACCTGCTTATGTTGGTGGCATAGAATTTTAAATTTTCAGAGACCATGCTGGAAGACTTGAGGCAGCCTCGCTTCCACGGGGACGGATGTGATCCTTAATTTCACGAAGATTAATCTATACACAAGATAAACAACAAATATATGAAAATTCTGTAAAATTTTCGTGATGTACGTTCCTGAATAAAAGCATAATAATTTAAAAAATACTCTTATTAACATTCAAGTTATTGATTGAATTTCTGTTCAATTATTATTTATACATAAAAATTTGTTTCACCTTTGAAATATTTTTAAACATTCCCCTTATATTATTTTTTCAAATAGCAGATAATGTTTCGAGGAATATAAAGAAAAAATTGTTATTATCCTTAAAACTTTCAAAATCCTTGAAAAAACTTCAACATTTTGAAACAAAATGTTGATAAAAATCTACCTTTTGTTCAAAAAATGTTTAAATATTCAAATTTTAAATTATTTTGGAAATTTTTTCAAAACATCTAAATATCTTTTGTAGGAGTTCGAATTTTCCCTAAAATAATTGAAAAATCTAACAAAAGTGAAAAAATTGAGTTGGAAATATATTGTCACTGAGTGGCCACCAGGAAAGTCACTAGTGACCGGTTTTCTGAATTCCATCGACTTGAGTCCCGGAAATCGAGCTTGTGAGGGCAGCACCGACTGGGCAGAGAATTGGGCGCGAACGGGAAGGAACTGGCAACTGGAGAGGACGCAGGAGCTCAGTTTCGTGTCGGTCATCGACCTGTCTTGACTAGAGGAACGATTGTGATTTGTTTGCTTGCCACTTGGACGAGTCCATTTTGGTTTTTTGGCGAACCGGCATCGCCTCTTCGTGGCGAAGGAATTCGGGACCCAAGGATCGAGGTAGGCGTCTTTCCTTTGCTTCCTTTTTAGCTTTTTGGGTTTATGTGAGTATAATGTGTTGAATTTTTGTAGAGGAAAATTATGTCATTGAGGTAGATTTAAAGAAATGTACAAAGATTCAGGAAAAACATTTTTACACAGGCAGACACCATGTTTGGTGCCGTAGACCTGTTAGTTTAGCAAAAGTAATTTGTTATGTTAGGATTAAGCGTTTTAGTGTTCTTTTTTTGGGATAATGATATATACTTTAGTGTGAATTAACTGGATTTTTCAGTCTTCGTTCAAACCATGGTTCGGGTCTAAGCTCCTTGTATTTTCATTTTCTTTCTCTGTATCAATTCATGTTTATGGTAATTAAACTTTCTATAGTTACTAATTTTATACAAAACGTAAGTTTCGAAGTACTTTTCTCGCCCCCATGAATCCCTCTCCCTGAGCTATCTTGGTTAAAAATTAATTAGTTTAAATTTCGTTAACATTTTGGAGTGACGCCGAAGAGGTGTTTGGCGCCTGACAACACAGTAAGTGTAACTTGAAATTACTTATTCTGTTCCTGCGTTGTCGCGGCCATTGGGTAGCGTTGCCCCTAGCTTACGTTCCGTGAGGCTGGGAAAAGTGTTACAATGTAACGAAACTTGTCTGAGCTTCCATTTAAAATATTTTTTCAAATCATAGCTGACTAAATTCTGCAGAGACCCCTCTAGTCCGATTTTACCATTTACATTTTTTTAAAACCCGTGTGCGATTTTTCATAGAAAATGCATGAATTCAGGCGAATTTTTAAATTTTTTTCACTTTATATGAATTACTGAAATTTTGGTAATTCTTCGGTAATTTTTGGATAGTTACAAATTCTGAAAAGTCGTAAGGTTTCCATTTAAATTGCAAAACTGAAACTTAGGATTGAAATTTTAGCGTTCAAAAATGAAAGTTCAACACTTAGAAATTGTAATCAACAACAATTAAATAACTCTTTCAACTATTCTTTCAATTTGGAATAGTTTAATTTTGATCACTTTATTCATACTTTTTATGCATTCTTAAAGCCTTAAACTATTTATATAACTTCAATTAAAATCATTTTGATTTTTATGGTTAAAAAAGTAAAATGATTGCTAAAATCTTAAGATTTTTCAATTGAAAATTCAATTTCACTCTCTTTTTATTTGAGATTCATTAGGGTCAAAAATTAGAAAAATGAGGAAATTTCGTTTTTTTTAGACAGATAGATAAACGTTTATTTTTCAGCCTGTTAGCCTTGAAAAATTGACTTGCTTACACTTCCATTTTTCCTGAATTTTCTTAAAACTAACCCTTAAAAAACTAAAATCCATCCATAACTTATATCTAAGACCGCACGCTCTTATCGCCTTGCCTTCCTTACCTTCATGCTTATCCCACTCCTTTCCACCTCTACGCACTCCTCCAACCAGTGCTCCACTCTTGCATCCCCCTTTCCACACAGTTCACACATCCTGTTCTCCCTAGAGAGCCAGTACCTATTAAAACCCTCCATGCAAAAACACATCTCATCCTCGCTATAAGCTCCTGACTTCCTTTTTCTCCTTTCTCACGTGAATATTGCGCTCTCGCCCTTGGCATAATCCACACATAGTTCCCGTTGAACCTTGACTCTCTTATTCTCTCTTCCCCTGCTGTCTTCTCTCTCTCCATGCCGTTTTTCCTAACCAACTCATATACCCTCCTTTCTTTCTCGTGCATCCTTCTCACTTCATCCATCTGCAGTCTATTCGTTCTAAAATACCTTTCTCTTCCAACCTCCATCTTCCCACCCCCTCTCCTGTTCTCCTTATCTCACCAACACTCCCTGACCAACTCACTTCCCGCCTCTTCCAAAAATTTCTCCTCATATTGACACGACTGACTCTCCGCTAATATCCCTACTTTCATTCTCCCCATCTTCCTCCTGACAATATGATTAGGTGTGTTCCTCGCCAACACCAGTATCCACTTTACATACCTCTCCTGTGTCCTATTTACCTCTTTACTTTCCTTCCAATCCCACACCCAAGGACTTCAATACAAGGCAAGGAATTTAAAGGCATTCAGAGAATATGAAAGCGTTAAAAGCATTTCAAGCAATTCACAAGAATAAGAAAGATTACATAGAGTTTAACGAACTCTAATGAATTCAAAGAAATTCAATATGAATTTAAAGAAATTCAAGCTAATTTAAAGGAATTCATGTGAATACAAAGGACTCTGGAAACGCCCGAGAATCAAATTTTGTGGAGGTCAAATGACTTTTGGAATTTTCAGACCGCCATTTTTGATCTGCCATTTTTAATTTTTTAGTTTTGGTTTCGCATTCGAAATCAGTGACCCCAAAACCGCCAGAGTATCAAGCTTTATGCAAATCAAATCAATCTAATTTTGGAATTTTCAGGTAGCTGAACCTTTCCAAGAAGTCGAAAATTTCGGGTACTAGAACCCCCGAGATGGTGTAGCGTACCATCCGTGGAGTGTCAAAATTTGACGGTTAGCTTCACTATCCCATAGTGTAAAGTTGACGATCCTGGAGTGTAATCCTGATTATCTCAGGAATTTTTAACTTGATTATTTCGCAGGGTTACCTTAATCATATCAGAGGGTCATTTTATTATCATTTGTCCTTCTCCTACCTACATATATATTCATAAGAGTAAGAGAGATAAGAGACGAAAATTTCAATTAACAAATAGAACCTGAAAAACATGAAAATTGATATAAAATCCATCAGTTCTGAAAGCATCTTTATTATTTTTGAAGAGTAGAATGCCCGAGACATGATTACACATGCAGAAAGACTTTTACACAGCACTTTACTTTGAGCATGAGAGGCTAAGAAATCGGTGTCACTGCACTGAATTAAAACATTTTTTTCCCTAGAAAAATCAGAAGGCAATATAAATGGGTATTACAAATCTCGCAAGTCTTGTTTCTTTATCAACGAATTATGAAATTCTGAGCACGTTTCCGGTAAAAAATGTTAAGATCACGCACTGATTGATGAGTGACACCTTTGTCCTTCATCCCTGGGAAGTATTGAATTTGTCGTTTGAAATGAGAACGAAAACCACTTAACCCACTCTCCAACTTGTTTTCCACATTTTATTCACTCTCCACACAGGTTTGAAGTATTAACACGTAGTTTAAACTAATTAAAAATGTTGCGTAACACGGCAAATTTGACGCCGAATGTTAGTCGCTTCAAAAATGCATTTCGGATGTCGGACTATGAAGAAAAAATTGTGGATGGTACTTGGTAGTATCTGGAAGATCAAACTGACCATCTAAATTTTGACACTTCAAGTTTGACTATTCATTGTTCTCCATGTAGATTGGAAAAATTTGTTTTCTAGAAACGTTATTCAAATTGTAAACATATATTGAAATATTTTGTTCTTTGTAACATTTTATTCTGAAATAATGTACTACGATTTAGAACATAAAATCCTTGGGTAAGAATCTCCTTCCATGCGATAAAAATAGTTTTCGATCCAAGTATCTTTGCTGATTTAACTTTATTTCTATCGAGGCTTCTATTGTTTAAACAGCTGCTTAAATATCTCAGTTGCGGTGAAACTGATTACGCCGTTCACATATACGGAAATGAGTTCGTTTACTTTATTGCTAAATTCTTTGTCGTCCGACTTTTTAGAATAAATAACAAAAATCTTGCAAAATTGATGAGTGGAGCTTGAACAGAGAGAGGAGTGCTGTCTGCACCACCTGAGTTACTCGTGCCTACACGTAGACAAAAACGTTTGTCAAGAATGAGATAATGGCTAATTTATGTACAAGTGAAAAATATTAAAGATCCATTCAGTTAAGGTGCAAAAAATTCTTCAACAGTCATTTTTGTGGGTCAATACAAAAATGAAGATTTTCGTCTTAAGGCTGCTGTTAATGTTTGGGACGTTTCTTGATCCTGTTCGTAAGTAGAATATACCAAATCAATCATATATCAAAACATCCTCAATCTAGATATCACCTATATTCAAAAATTGGTTCATCAATCTGAGACAATTTTAACCTATTCTATTATCATTGGGTAGGCATTCCATCTCACCGAGTAATTAATTATTTATCGAATGAATGATCAAATTAGGTGGCATCAAATGATTTGTTATAAAACCAATTTTAATCCAAACATGTTAAGTTCACTGTAGCATCTCTTCATTATCGCTTACTTCAGGGTGGTTTAAATTTTTTAAATGAATTTTCATGCATATCGCACCAAAATTTGTTCGAATTCACCAGAAAATAAACGCGGTCATTTTTTCTAATGAGGTTCAGATGCTCCGCAAGACCCACGAAGTTTAATGTGTATTTCCCATAAGAAAAAATGAAAGTTTTGTCAATTTTATTCAGAACCGTCAATATTAGGTGAATCAACTTGAAATTGAACATTTATTTTTCCAATGAGCTATAGAATACACATGAATATTTACTTTTTATATATCGTCCCCCTAAGTCTGTTTTATAAGGTCCCAAAAAAAAAACACATAAGTGAAAAATTTGGTTTGGGAGTTTCTGACGCTAATTCTGATTTTTTGCGGTTTTCCTAATACGTATTATTTTTAGTACATAAAAGACTACTTTCTACTGATAATTAGATGCTTAAGTAACGTTTCTAAACAATTCATTGTTGTTCAAAGCAATTTTCTCTTCGAATAGAGTTAGAAAGTCGCGGATTTTCCTAATTTCTCAACTTTTTAGCTAAAGCGGTTTTTTCTTAAATGTTTAGCTTTTTGTCCACTTTTCATTTATAGCGAGATTAAAGTTGAGAAAATTCAACAAACATAATTGTCTTATCAAATTATTATTGATTATAACTATCTCCTTCTATAGCAATGCGAGATAGTTGCTGTTTTTTTTCTAAAATTTTCTACTTTTTGTAAATTTGTCACTTAGAGCGAAGTAATAATCAATTGAACCTAACGAAAAGAATTGTTCAATCCAATTTTTATTATTTTTCAACTATCTTTTTGCATAGTAATGCTAGATAGTTACGGTTATTCAGAAATGTCCAACTTTTTTTAACGTTTTTACTGAAAACAGGGTAATAATTAATGAAGTCTAACTAAAATAATTGTTTAAACAATTTATTATAGTTTATAACTATCTTCTTCTATATTAATGATAGATAGTTGCGGTTTTTTCTGAAATTTTCAAATTTCTGTGCACTTGTTCTTCAGTGAGATAATAATTAATGTAAGCTAACCAACATAATTGTGTAAATAATTTATTATAGTTCATAAATGCCTTCAGTTAAAGTAATGCTTGCAAGTTACAGGTTTTTCTGAAATTTCTGAAGTTTCTTTAAAATATTAGCATTCATTATATCACAATTTTGGCAGCAATTTTTAATTATAAATAATCAAAAATAATATTTTCTCCTAGATGAATGTAAATTACACTGGTTTTTAGGAGAAAAGTTCAATTAAACAAATAATTAAGAAACCTAATCTCCAACCACATGTACTCACGTTCAAAAATTTAGTCTACGAATTTGAGGTTATTACATTTATTTATATTATTTTTATATTAATTTTACAAAATGATGGTATATTAAAATCATTTACAGCATATGCAAATGACTTTACTGACCTGTATTGTAAACTTTGATCAGATTTTTTCAATAGTGTACAATTCATTTTATTTTCACATTCTAATCCTATGATGAGAAGCCGTTTTGGATGAAAATTCAAAAAGTGAGCACATTTTGAAAATTTTTGAAAACACTTTTTTTTTAATATTTGAAAATTCTATGGCCGGATAATAGTAAAAGCCAAGAAGACGATCAAAATATTCTTATCACTTTCTTTATTGAAGGAAAATTGCCGGAGTTATAGCATTTTCAAAATTCCAAAAAACAAACGAAAATGAACATTTTAGGCCAAACAACGCACGATATAAAAAAAAGTGGAGCAAAGAAAAATATTTATTTCTGAACACCCTACAATATTGTTCAAAGAATTTTTTTAATTTTCTTGAAAAATCGAAAATTCAAATTTTTATCGCACAAAAAAATAATGAAAAATAAAAAATTCCATTTTGCGGTCAAAAAATACAAGATACGAAAGAAGATGAATCTCTAAAAATTGTGGACTCAAAAAATATCTAAGTTATTAATCACTTTTTTGGGGGACGCGTGGTTTTTGTTTCATTTATAAAAAACTGATTTAAGAATAAAATAAATTACAAAAAGTTCTTGGCCCAGAAAAAGGCTACAAATTTTCCATTAATCATTTTTTCATAGGATTTATAATTTTTGTTTCAATCGTGAAAAAATAACATTAACAATATTTTTTTTTTAAATGATGCAAGGTACGAAAAAAGATGAGTAGACAAAGTTTTTCAACCAAAAAAGATCTACAAATTTGTTATAAACTTTTTTTATGAAAATACATTTGAAATAAAAAAATTAATTCTTTGGAAAAATGATACATGCTGCAATAACGTTTTATCTAGAAAAATTTTTCGCCCAAATTACATTTACAAATTTTCTTAGAACCACTTTACGCTAGGAGGCACATTTTTGGTTTGAATCATAAAAAATAACATTGAACATGAACAAATTCAATTTATGGCAAAACGGCACAAGTTGCAATGAAATGCATGATAAGAAAATTGTTCTGTTTTTTCATAGGATGCGCACTTATTTTCAATCATGAAAACAAGACAAGGAAAATACGTATGTTTTTGATATTAATGCTTATTATGAATTGTAATAATATACATTTATTGAAATGATATACAATTTTCACGGTAGCTGAGGATAAAATTAAATGCAAAATCAGGAACAAACATTACAGTAATCATGATAAATACAATTTGTACTTTATTTTGCAATATCTAAATAAGCATTTGGGACAAAAAATGAATATTTTGCGTAAGGGTGGGTTGAAGCCCGTGGGGGTGGTTTGTTTCAATAAAGGCGTCTGTTTTGACAACAGCACAAGTTAAAACTCGTTACGTAGTAAAACAATATGCAGAATTAAATTTGCTTCTAGAAGATGTACTTTCAATATTAAAATTCAAAAGTTTTTTCATAATTGTCCGGCGGCCAACGCCGCGATGTTGAGCAAGACAAATTTATAGGTGGTTATAGAATACAGTTCCTCAAGTATGAACTCGTAAAGAATTTAAAATTAAAATTTTTTCATCATCAGTGCTTCAGATTAGAATTGTTCTATGTTTAATTTTCATATTGCTTTTCAATCTTTCTAAAATTACAATTCTTTTTTTTCTTTTTATAGAATACAGTGCTTTCGGAAATGAAACCTCACGCAAGTTCGTACTCGATTATATGTCCAAGAGAATTAAGTTGTGGGTGGATGTTAAGACTGGATATGTGACGAGAGCTACTTTTCCGGGTTCTTTTAATCCTTGTGATGAACCAGATTTTCCACATCGTCGCAATTTTTTAATCCGCACTGTTGAAGAGGAAGGCTTTCGATTTGTGGCATATATTGATGATCATGATCAACTGTTGGGAGTCCGATCAACGACCGAAAGTAATAAAGTCTCAATAACGTATCAAATCAGGGAGAGAGGTCCAGCTCAGGGTTTTGAAATAATTTGGTATTAATTCAATAGTGAAAATAAAAGAACGCGTATTTGACTTTTTAATCAAGAATTTCTTTACATTCTCATAATTCATGATGGGGTGTATTAGATTCATGTGAGTTTGGACCTATCCAGTGTTCGTCAATCCTTAACGTTTTGAGACACTCTGAGTCAGAAAAAAATGGCTTTTACAACAATTTATATCTGTCTGTTTCTAGTCTGGTGGCACGATAACTTTCGATGAATTTTACAATTGAAATTTCCTTGTGTATAATGAAAATAACGCTAGAAAAGTTTTTAGGTTTGTTTAAAATTTTTACCTTTTTGTGACTGGAAACCGAAAAATTCCACCAATGACGAATCTCATTGAAATCGTCCAATTTATCAACTTTTAACAACTTTCGCGTAGTGCGAAATTTAATTTTTAAAGATTTCACCATCGTACGATACAAATTAACAATAAACTTCAAAAATATCGATATGAATACAAACAATAAAATATTTTTTTAGTCCAAAACATTTTTTCTTGACCGAAGAAAATATTCTATTATCCGTATTCGTACGAATATTTTCTTGACTCAATGCCAATTTTAAGAGTTGACCAAGAAACCAGCACTCTGAGAACGGCCGTTAGATCCAAACTCAAAAGAACGATATCAAGGTGGCTTAATGAATCTGTTTTTCTAAATTTATTTAGAGGAATATGAGAGCCACAATATTAACAAAACAGTTCATCCAGAAAATTATTTTGGAACAAAAAGGCACAAAAAATTGCATAGGAAGACTCCTCATGAGGGTATTCTTCATAGGATACTACGAGAAAATATTTCTATCATACGTTTAATATTAGTTGTGGATGTAAATATGTCGTTCTATGCAATTTTTTTTGCGTAAATTAAACTTCTTGCGAATACGTTCTTTTTTTTAACTGATTTCTGCATTCACAATATGTTTCAGCCTTTTTGTTTCAAATTTGCAAATTGTAATTGCTTAAATAATTTCAAAGTAGCAGTTTTTCATATTCAGTGCTTTAATTAAGAATTGTAAAGTGTTTAATTTTAAAGTCGATTATTAATATTTTTAAATTCACAAATCATAATTTTCTTTTCAAGACCCTCCACGTGGTATACATCCTACTGATACAATATGGCATATGTTTTATGACGGCGAACGCTTTTGGGTAACGGTAGATTATTTCACATTACTCGAGCAGGAGATTATCCTGGAACCTCGAAATTTACCTCACCATGGAATTAAACCCGAAGTTGCCTATGTTGCTGGTATAGAATTTTACGTTTTTAGAGACCATGAAAGAAGAATTTTGGCAGCCAGCCCTCCACGGGGACGTATGTGATCCTTAATTTCACGAAGATTAATCTATACACAAGATAAACAACAAATATATGAAAATTATGTAAAATTTTCGTGATGTACGTTCCTGAATAAAAGCATAATAATTTAAAGATACTCTTTTTATTGGACTGTTAGGTAGTTGAAAAGCGAAAGTAAATGTTCACCGATGCGCTGAATTTTACTCTGCCGCTTTTTGATTGCTAAAATTCAAGTTATTGATTCGATTTCTGTTCAATTATTATTTATACATAAAAATTTGTTTTTGCTTTGGAATATTGTTAAACATTCCCCTTATATTATTTTTCCAAATAGAAGATAATTTTTTGAGGAATATCAAGAAAAAATGTTTATTATCCTTAAAACTTTGAAAATCCTTGAAAAAAAATTGAGTGGCCACCAGGGGAGTCACTACACGGCGAAAAATGGAAGGTCATTTTGGCCATCTAGATGTGCAGACAGACTATATTGCAGGTTCAACTATAGGACAGCCCTTGAATATGGCTAAAGCGACTATCTCTAGAAGGGTTAAAACAAGAGGTTCAAATCGATCATTTTAGAGTGTCGACTTGGTAATCTCGAACGGTCGACTCAAGCATCACAGAGAATCGAACAAATCATCACAGAGGACGGAATTGATCATTATAAAGGGTCGAACCGCTCATCATAGAGGGTCGATCTGATCATATCAGATAGCCGACTTGATCTCTTTGGACAATCGACCTGGCCATGTCAGGGTTCGATTTGATTACCCTACATTTTCTATATTTATTGTCCTTTTCCCACTCATTTCAGTTTATCTCTTGTAAGAGACTGGAAATTATAAAATTAAGTGGAACCTATAAAACCTGAAAATTTATATGAAATACATGAATTCTGAAAGAAATTCTTATTCTTTGTGGAGAGTGAGGCGTATGAGACATAATTTGATATTCAAAAACAGTGCACATGGACAATATATTGTTTGGAGCAGGAACGGATAAGGACACGGCACGGTGTCATACTGAATTGTAAGGTTTCAAGCATTGAAATGAATTCAGAAACCAATATCCCACATCTCGTTACTTTCTTCATCATCAATAAATGCTGAAAAATGTTTTTCACGTTTTCAGTTTGAAACGGCACGGTGACAACAAATTGATACCTGAACGTCCAGTTACACCTTTATTCTAAATTCCTTGGAAGCATCAAATTTGACCTTCAAAATTCAAAAGAATAAACTTAATTCACTTTCAGTTATGTTCTCTCTCATGTACTTCACTCTCCACGCATATTCGAAATGTCAAAAAGCAGTTTCAACTTGTTAAAAATATGTTTTAGTTCAATGAACAGCAAATGTGACGCTCACTCTCACTCAATCCACTCACTCTGAAATTGTTCTGAACCACGGTGCTCCCAGTGATGCCAATGTTGGCGCCTTTTGCTACTGCGCTTGCGTTCGGGTCGCGCACTGGTTGGCCGCAGTTGGCGCGCCATTCAAAATTGGAATTAAAAACAATTCTTGTTATTCAAATAGATAATTATTGAAAAATACACAAGAATGTATATAAATTGTACAACTTCTGATTTTAGACAAGAAACAAAATTTATAACACATATACTACTTCCAAAGAATAACTTATATTTCACAAAACATTTAATTTCAGAAGTCTAAAATCAGAAGCTGTACAATTTATATACATTTTTGTGCTTTTTTTATAATCATTTATTTAAATTACAAGAAGTGTTTTTAATTCCAATTTTGAATTGAGCGCCAACTGCGGCCACCCAGTGCGCGGTCCGAACGCAAGCGCAGTAGCAAAAGGCGCCAACATCGGCATTACTGGGTGCTCCTAGAGATCCTCAAGGGAGAGTTGAGACGCGGGGTACTCAAATTCTGATTGGTGCCGCTGTACCGGAACCTGCTATTCTAAAAATGGCGCGATTTTCAAATAGAGTGTTCATTCCACAACAGATTTAATACAAAATAAAGAGAAGATCATTGAATTAAACATTTAAAATAAACGAAATGTAATTACAAATCACTTTCAAGCATATATATTAAACAAATTTCCGTAAATAATATTGGTTAAATAAATACATTCTGTAGGTTGGAAGCAAAGCTTTGATTCAAAAAGGTTACAAATAAAGTAAAAATTAATTGTAGGAAAGGATGAAGATTTAAATGATGAAATTTCATAAATTTATATTCTGGAAATAATCGAAGAATCAGTTTTAAGAAAAATGCATACATTTTTTTAAAAGAAACATGAATAAATTTTTAAGATGCATAAATGAAATCTTTTCAAGAAAAATATTTTTTTTTAACAAATGTAAATAAAAATATTATTTTAAGATCATGTGTCAACATTTTTTCAAAGAAATAAAGGAAAAAGTAACATGAGTAACACTTATATCTCACAAAAATATTGTCAATATTTTTCTTTGGAAACTAGGTTATACACAACCTCTTTTTCACTTATTTATTAATCACGAAACTCGCATATCACACTTCACACGACATAGCTTCAAAATAAATAAACTAAGAAAAATAATTTATAATAAATAATGGGCTTGCATTATGCAGTTTCCATTTTTTAATCCTTTTGCTTAAATATGAAAATTTCTCGATGCCCGCTCGCGTGCTGTCACGTATTGCGCTACACGTCAATTTTCAAACTTTTCGCGCCGCAGTGAAATATCAAGTTCCGGTAGAGCGGCGAGCATTGGAGGGGGAAACGTGTCTCAACTCTCCCTTGAGGATCTCTAGGTCCTCCCAACTCTCGTATCCTTTCACAGTGCATCCATCGCGTCGAATACCGGATTGGTTGCAGTTGGCGCGCTTATTTGAAATTAATAAATGTGAAAAGCAATTTCAAACAGCAAATAATAAGAGCAAAGTTTTTAAAAATAATTCTTAGCTCATAAGAAGGACTTATAAAATAAAATTTAAATTATTTATTAGATTTTTTCCTTAAAAATAAATGATAGATTTTAATTTCAAAGAAAGGAATATTTTTTTCATCCTAAATATGAATTTACAGTAATTCCGAATATTCTTATGCACTTTACATTTATTTATTTTTTTTTAACATTTGACTTACACATTTATTCATTTCAAATAAACGCGCCAATTTAAAATCTTTGCAAGCATTTGAAATTTTTTGAAACCTATAAAAGCTCTTGGAAATTTCGTGGTATGTTTAAAAATATCCTAAAATATTTAAAATTTTTCAAAATCTTTTGAAGTTCTTTGGAACTATTAAAACCTTCTAATCATTAAAATCTATGTAACGAAACTTGTCTGATCTTCTATTTAAAATATTGTTTCTGTTTTTTTTCAAATTATAGCTGATTAAATTCCGCAGAGACCCCTTTAGCCCGATTTGAGCATTTACGTTTAAAAAAAAACTGTATAAGATTTTTCATAGAAAATGCATGAATTCAGGCGAATTTTTAAAATTTTTTTTACTTCATATGAATGAAAGGAATTTTGGTAATTTATCGGTAATTTTTGGATAGTTACTGAAAATGTTTTAATTCCTGTTGAATTTGAAAATAACCAAAAATCGGAATTGCACAAAATAAGTAAAACTTGAGGTAATTTATGGTAATTTATCGGAAATGAATGGATAAATACGGAAATGTTGTGATCATTCAAACGGTCAAATTTAAAACTTTCTAAGTATGTAGGTTTTACTTAAAGTGTCCAAATACTACAAATTCTGCAAAGTCGTAAGGTTTCCATTTAAATTGCAAAACTGAAACTTAAGATTAAAATTTTAACGTTCAAAAATACAAGTTAAACACTTAGAAATTGTAATCAGCAATAATTAAATAAATTGTTCAACTATTCGTTGAATTTTAAATATTTTAATTTTGATCACTTTATTTATAGCTGTTATTCATTTCTGAAGCCTTCAAATATTTATATAACTTCAATTAAATTACTGTGCTATAAATATTTTTCCATCTACTTATGTCTAAATTTAACTTTAAACAATTTGATTTGTTGATGCAGTTTCTTGAATATCTGATCAAAGAAATATATTTTATATAGTCTATTAATTGTGCTATCATAAAACAAGTTTTCCTTAAAACGTTTTCGAAATTATATATATATATCTTTCAATTACTTTTTCAAAATAAAAAATCATTTGCATTTTTTCCAGAAACCTCAAGAATTTTTTTTTATTCTCTTGGAACGTTTCAAAATTCTTAAAAAGCTTATTGTTGTATTAATCTTTGAAAATCTTGATTTTATTCTACACATTTTGAAATTATTTCGAATTCAAAATTGTTTACTATTGCTTTTATAGCTTATAAACCCTTGAAAATAACTTTCATGTTGATCAGAATTTTTCTTGAATTTTGCATTATTTTCAAAATTTTAAAAATTTTCTTAAAATCTACTTGAATCTTTTGCAACAATTTTGTAAATCTGTTGAAATCTTTTCAGATATTCTCTTCAAAATAACTTTAAAAAAATCAATTCAGATTTTCTTAAGAATCTCAAGAAAATTTTGTCATTCTCTTGTAACATTTTGTTTTATATTCTTTAACATTTTTTCGATTTTAAATTGTTCTTTAATATTGCGTAAACATTCGTTCTGAGTCCTTTTAAATATTGTCTCAAAATTAATTTAAAAAAAAACAGAAAAAATTTTCCTAGGAATCTTAAGTAAATTTTTATATTCTCTTGAAACCTTTCGAAGTTCCTAAAAACCTTATTTCTTAATTTTTATTTGAAATGTTCGAAAATCTTTTTTAATTTTTCAATCACTGAGAATTCACTCACTTAAAAAAAAACACTGAATTACAAAAATTAGCGGAATTAAAAAAATGCACAAAATGCAAGGAATTCAAGGAATACACGAAATTTACAGAATTGATTAAATTCAAGGAATTCAAGGAATTCTAAGCCTTCCTTGAGTTCCTTTAATTCCATAAATTGCTCAACTTTCGTGAATTCCTTGAATTCTGTGAATTTCTCAATCTCCGTGAATTCCTTGAATTCTGTAAATTCCTTAATCTTCGTGAATTCCTTGAATTCTGTGAATTTGTTATTCTCCGTGAATTCCTTGAATTTCACGAATTCCTTGAATTTTATAAAATCCTTCAATATCGAAAATTCAGTAAATTCTGTGGATTCCGTGAATTCCTTGCATTCCGTGAATTCGCTGAAATTCGTAAACTTCTTGAATTCCGTGAATTCATCAAATTTGGAAAATTTCATGATTTCCGTCAATTCCTGAAATCCCTTGAGTTCCTTGAATTCCGTTAAATCCTCGAATTCCGCATGAAATACGCGAATTCCCTTAATTCCATGATATCCTTGAATCCCGTGAAATCCGTGCATTTCTTGAAATGCATTAAATCCTTGAGTTCTCTGAATTCCTACAATTTCCTGAGTCCAGATAATTCGGGGAATTTCAAGGATTTCGGAATAATGCAAGGAATTTAAAGGCATTTGAAAGAATTTGAAAGCTTTGAAAGCATTCCAAGCAATTCACAAGAATTAGGAAGATTACATAGAGTGTAACAAACTCAAAAGAATCCAAAGGAATTCAGTTTGAATTTAAAGAAATTCAAGTGAATTTGAAGGAATTCATGTGAATACAGAGGACTCTGAAAACCTCCGAGAATCAAGTTTTGTGCAAAGCAAATCACTTTTGGAATTTTCGGACCGCCATTTTTGATCTGCCATTGCAAACTTTGAAATTTGGATTTCGGATTTGAAATCAGTGACCCCAAAACCATCCGAGTATAAGCCCCGCCGAGCATCGGGCTTCGAGCTTTCCGCACATCCTTAATTAAACGATGATTTTATAAAAAAATGGTATAATTTTTCAATGTTTTAAACGAAAATCAAAAAATCTGCAGGGATGAATTATTTGGTTACATGCAACATAATTGTTTCATCTGAAATAGGCAGAATGAGAAGAATTCATTTTCAAATTACGTTGAACTTAGTAGTTGATTTTGGACTTATAACGTCGTTGTTTTCATCATACCTCGATCGGAAATTCGACTTTCGATGCTTGTGGAGCGGGTCGACAATCGAATTTTCAACCCTAGGGAAGAAAGTGACACTGTATGCATAACTCGGGCCGAGCACGCATTATACTATTTCATCATACCTTTATCAAAAGATCGATTTTAAATGCCTGTAGAGCGAAGTGAAAATGGCCGAATGCAGCTGAGTTTTCTTTACATCCCTAGGGAGGACAAGTGATGACATAGTGGGATAAAAAGAAATAAAACGGCTCGTGATTGGGCAAAAGCAGAATCTCTCTATGGTGACGCGATCGTTCCCTCTCTCGTTCCATCGCCGCCATAATCGCACGAGCGCTGCAGTCAAGTTCAAGTGACTACTATAACCTCTTGTTTACTGTCAAAATATTATTGTCGATTATCCTTAACAAAATGAATTCGGTTTGATAAAGGTATCACGAAAAATAGCCTTTCAACCCTAGTTGTGCAATATACTATTAACCTCGAATGCAGTGTTACCATCCTCGCCTTTGGCTCGAACGTTAAATTCTGTATACTTGTGCAAAGTTCAACTTTACTGCCTAGGTACATAATCTACTATTTTGACATAATATACTACGATTCAGAACATAAAATTCTTGAGCAAGAATCTCTTCCCATTCGATGAAAATAGTTTTCGATCAAAGTACCTTTGTTGATTTAACTTTATCACTACCGTGGCTTGGATTGTTTAAACACCTGTTTAAATATCTGAGTTGCGGTAAGACTGATTACGCCGTTCACTCATACATAAATGATTTCGTTTACTTTATTGCTAAGGTCTTAGTCGTCCAGCTTTTTAGAATAAATAGCGAAAATCTTGCAAACTTGATTGGTGGAGCTGGAATTAGGAGAGGGGCTTTGTCTGTAAGACCCGGGATATTCGTGCCAACACATAGACAAAAACGTTTGTCAATATTGAGATAATGGCTGGTATATATAGAAGTGGAAAATATTCCAAAAATTCTTTACAATCAGTTTTCTGTATCAATACAAAAATGAAGATTTTCGTCTTAACGTTGCTGGTCATGTTGGGGACGTTTCTTGATCCTGTTCGTAAGTCGAATAAGCCAAATCAACCATCTATTAAAACATTGTTAATCTGGATATCCCCTTAATTCAAAAATTGGTTCCTCACTCTGAAACAATTAAAACATATTCTATTTTGTATAAGCATTTCATCTAACGCCGCGATGTTGAGCGAGACAAATTTATGGGTGGTTATAGAATACGGCCCCATAATTATGAACTAGTAAAAAATTAAAAATTCACATTTTTTTTATTTTATCTGCTCCAGTTTAGAATTGTTCTATGTTTAATTTTCAGATCAATATTTAATCTTTTTAAAATTACATATCTTTGTTTTCTTCTTACAGAATGCAGTGCTTCTGGGAATAAAACCCCACACAATAGGGAAGTCGATTATAAGTCCAAAACAATTAAGTTGTGGGTACATCGAAGTGGATATGTGACGAAAGCTACTTTTCCGGGTTCTTTTGATCCTTGTCATGAACCAGGTTTTCCACATCGTCGCAATTTTTTAATCCGCATTGCTGAAGAGGAAGGCTTTCAATTTGTGGCATATATTGATGAAAATAAAAAACTTTTGGGAGTCCGATCAACGAGCGAAGGTAAGAGAGAGGTCCAGCTCAGGGTTTTCAAATAACTTGGTATTAATTCAATGGTGAAAATGAAGGAACGCGTATTTCACTGTTTAATCACATTTTTTTTACATTTCCATAATTCATGATGGAGGGTATCAGATTCATGTGAATTTGGACCTATCTAGTGTTCGTCAGTCCTCGACGTTTGGAGACGTGCTGAGTCAGAAAAAATGTATTTTACAAAACCTTATATCTTTTGGTGTATCTGTCTGTAGTCGGCAGCACGATATCTCTAATTAGGAATTGTAGAGTGTTTAATTTTGAAGTCGATTAATTATATGTTTGAATTCACAAATCTTTATTTTCTTTTCAAGATACTCTACTTGGTCCAAATCCTACTGATGAATTATGGCATATCTATTATGACGGCAGACGCTTTAGGTTAAGACTAAATCCACTCACATTCCTTGAAGAGGGTATTTACCTCACACCTCGAAATTTAGCTTGCCATGGAAT
Source organism: Andricus curvator (assembly GCA_932195095.1). Lineage (NCBI taxonomy): Eukaryota > Metazoa > Arthropoda > Insecta > Hymenoptera > Cynipidae > Andricus > Andricus curvator. Next base: position 77,848 of record CAKNYM010044019.1, read on the forward strand.
TAGACCCGAACTTGCTATTGTTGCTGGCATAGAATTCAACGTTTTCAGAAACCATGATGGACTAATTTTGGCAGCCTCGCTTCCACCGCGACGTTTATAGTCCTCAATTCCACGAAGAATAATCTATACACAAGACAAACAACAAATATATGAAAATTGTGTAAAATTTCCGTGATGTGCGTTACTGAATAAAAGCATAATAATTTAAAAAATATTCTTATTATTTGACTCTTAAGTAGTTGAGCAGAGGAAGTAAATGTTCACCGATGCGCTAAATTTTGCCCTGCCGCTTTTTGATGACTAGAATTCAACTTCTTGGCATGTGGCTGTTTATTTGAAAACTAAATTTGCTATGTTCAGATGTGGGTTTCTCTTCATCAGTTGTTATCAAAATAAAAGTGCGGAAGTTTAATTCGTGTAGATAACTATGCTGGCATCTTTAATTTTATTTCGATCGTCTTTGGGGATAGCTGAAATTTAAGTTGTTGGCATGCAGCTGTTCATTCAAAAATTAAAATTTGCCTTAGTTTGAAGTAGCTCCTTTGTTATCAGTTGTAACACAAATAAAAACAAGGAAACTTTGTTCGAAGGGCTTGGCATGTCGATTTTTAGTTTCAAGTAAAATTTGTTTTGTTCAAGGTGTAGTCAATTTTTCATCAATTGTCTTTGAAGATGGCTAAAACTGAAAGTTTTTACATGTAATTGTTTACTCAAAAAAATTTCTTCTATAATATGGTGTAGATTTTCTTTTCTTATTTGTTAGAAAAAAAGAACATGAGGAAATTTCATTAGTGTTTTATAATTTGAAAACGATATAGAATATTTGGCTAACTTTGGATTACGTTAATGTTCTTCATCGGAAATTGGTATTTTTAATTTTAAAATATATATTCCACGGGAGATTAACAATTTTTGGATAATTTCAGATCACGTTAACATTTGGTATAAAACAAGATTTATAATCTTCAATAATTTTTTGTTATATTGCATTAGTGATTCAATTATAAATTTGTTGTTGTTAATGAACAATCATACGATTTTAAAGAATATTTCCACTATTTGAACGATGATTACAGTATTTTTGTGAAAAATTAAAAATTTATAACAATTAATAATAATGCAACGACGAACCGGCGAAACGTCTACATTGAGTGGACGAATCAATTCAAGGATGACTTGCTCTACTTCTACGATGCCAGCATTACTCCTGCTCACAAAGGCTTTATGGCGCGTATGCACACTCTGTGGTGCCAGAAACACCCAGAGTTTCAACACGTTTCGCATCAGTCTTTGCAAAATCAACGTGCCTACATCTTGAAAAATGGATATGTACGCGGAGCGCTTCCCCACCCGCTGCTTGAACAAGCTTCAGACGAAGATGAGGCAGCGACACCAGGATCAACCACACAAAGCAGACAATTTCGGAGAGATGATAGCGATTTCAGGACAAAGAGGAACATTCACATGCCGCTTCCTTCTAAGCCCCAAGATCTGGCTGAAATGGATGCCTTCCTTCGTGGGGATATCTCGGAGGAGTCCAACCTCTCGACCATCAATTGTTCAGTTTATGGTGCTGCGAGAGCATTGGCTGATTCCAATCCAAGGCTAAAACTAAGGATTGATCGAAAGGACAAAAGACGCTTGTATCAACTGAACAAGAAAATTGGATGGGCAAGACAGAATGCGTCCCGTATTCAGTGTGTGATTGACTACATAGCATCTGGCAGGCCGTTTACGGAAGGGGTTCGCAAGTTTGCTCAAGAACTAAGGATATTCAATCACACGCTGAACAATTCAAGGCTACTGACAATGAAACAGCATATTGCTGACAAAATACGGGTGTTATATGATGCAAGAAGGAGAATACAGAAGAGGAAGAGATGGATCAGGGAGAATCAACAGTTTCTCGTTGACCCATCGCACCTTTTCAGTGATCACCCTGTTTCTGTCAAAAATCCACTCAAGCTCAAAGAGGAAGAGACTTTTTCGAGGAAGGTATAGAAGATCTCAAAGGCACTGGAATTGAAAGAAGATACTGAAAATATCATCCGCTTCAAGAAGTCTTGCGACAACCTCATAACATTTGAGGAGGAATGTCCATCAATCACTGCCGAACCGGTCAAAAAAAGCACTAAGAGGTAGAAAGAACTTTTACGCTGCAGGACGAGATGGTATCAAGAACTTCTGGTGTAAGGAGTTTATTTCTACACACCAACATTTGGCCCGCATATTCATCTCATATTTGAAGTCGGAAACGCCCATTCCGCAGTGGCTGGTGTTATGACGCACTACACTCCTACCAAAAAAAGGCAACTTGTCCAACCTAGAGAATTACAGGCCAGTAATTTGTTTGAACACACTGTATAAAATCTTTACAGCTGTCCTGAACAACAGGATTGTCCAAAGGATTGAGCCTGTGTCGCGAGAGATGTACGAACAACGTGGCTAGAAAAAAGGTGTAGCAGGATGTCGAGAGACATATCATCGGTCTGTTGGAAAGCTTGAAAGTGCATTCACACATAGTAAGATGCATAGAGAGATTGATGCCCCTTCGGAAAACAAGATTTGCTATCTCATCTGGAAATTACTGTGTGACAACGAACAACGTCACCTTCTAGAGGGAGGTCTTTCAGGTCGATACCATAAGCCCTTTGCTTTTTTGCATAACACTTCTGCCTCTATCTCACGCACTACGAAATTCTTCTGAATACAAGCATCTTCTTCGACACATTTGATCTTCCAATCTGTCGGCGTTGAAGAACGTATTTGCGCCTTATATGCTTGCCGTCCCGGTTCTACTCTACTCGTTTGAGGTGGTGTAATGGATGCTGAACGACCTTGCAGCCCTTGATATCATCACACGTAAGATCATGCCTATATGCATAAAAGTTTGCATATCAATATTTCTGTTCCGCGATGACACATATCACGTCGTCAAGGCGAACGCGGACTTTTGAATCTCTAGTGTCTTCATCACCGAATTGTTCTAAGTACAGCTTACATCCTGGCAAATGGCGGAGACCCTGTTCCTGAAAATGGTCAGGAACTACAAGGTGATTAGCAAAGGAGCGTTCCTTCACAAAGCCGCGGAGCAAGCGGCCGAGACCCTTGGCCTGAATTTTAACATCAGAAGTGAGGAGAGTTCATTACTTCATCTAGAATATTCACTTCTAAAATCCTAGGTAAATAAAGCAGATATTAAAAAATTTCACTAACAGCTACTCGAAAAGGAAATGCACGGAATCTTTCACAGAAATGTAGGAAAACACTCCTTGTCGAAAAAGCAAACTTCTGCTCTCTTCAGATCATCAGGGCTTAATGTAGGTAGAAAGAGTTTCATTTTCGCATGCTAGGACGGCGTCATTTTTAACTTAGTATACCATGACCGCATTTCATGTCAAGAAGTTCCCAGCGATAGGTGCAGAGCGTGTCATGCACACACTGAGTACCTAGAACACATACTATCGGGGTGTCCCACCCACGCGGAAACGACGTATATCTACAGATATAATGCGGCCCTAAGAGTGCTTTATCGCCATCTTTGTTGCTCTTACGGTGTTGGCCGCGACCCTGTCCTGCCGAACGCTTCGAGCCAATTATAGCCAAAAATAGAGTCAATTGTCTAAAACGAGAAGTGCCAAATTCTCTGGAACTACGATTTTCGGACAGCAGTCTCCGTTGCACACTCGAGGCCTGACATCGTCCTCCAAGACTTCGAGAAACGAACTACATTCGTGATCGAATTCTCGGCTCAGTTTGAATATAGCGTCACTGCCAAGAAGAAGGGTAAAGAGGAGAGGTATCAAGACCTTAAAAGGGAGCTGCAACGACTGTACCCAAAATATTCGGTTAGAGTAATTGTCCTCGTAATCGGTGCTTTTGGAGGTGCGAAACTATCACTGCTTCGTAACCCCAAAGTGTCATTTTTAGATAGCAGTTGCTCCCAGTGAAACCCTGCGGTGGTTACTTAACCCTATTTTTAAATAATATATATGTTACATAATTAAAAGTAATTTCAACATCCAAAGCAGATCTCAGATAACACATCTGAGAAAAAAATAAGATTTCTGTACCCCTTCGACCTCAAAAAAGCCTCACTCAGTTAATGGACGCTTCCTAACAAAAGGGATAAAATGTAAAGTAAGCAGAGTTATTTGAAATTTCAAAAATATCGAAAAATAGAAAATAAGTTCTGGTAGAACTATTTTCATACATTTTGTGATTTTTTAAACGTTTAGAAAAAGCATTGTACTATTGATATTTTCCGAATTACTAGTGGCAATTCACTAACTCAATTTGAGTTAATGCACATCAGTAGAAATTAGTAAAAATTACTAAATTAAATTCCAGAAGTATTAGCTACTTCGACGCTGAAAAACTTTAAATTATTATCCATCAGTTTAAAATATATTATTTTATTTACAGCTGAATGTATTACTAGAACAAACTTAAAGAATTTGAATTGGCTCAATATAAAATTTTTATAGAATAACGCGATTGTTTAAGATTTCCACCTTCATTAAAACAGTGACAAGGCTATAATATCTTGAAACTTGTAAATGAACTACATCACCTCCAACAACATATATGTTTGTACAAATGATTCCATCGAAATGGAAAAAAAAAATCATTTACGCACTTACCTTATTTCCGATGAAGAAAATTAAAAGCTAGAAGCTTCACCATTTATTTTCATTTTGTCAAATGTCTTAATTTTTTAAATCGTTTCATATTGAAATTAACAATCTACCAAAAAAGTTTAATAATTGATTAGTGACTGCAATCACTAAATCATCAGTCAATATATTTTTACAGCTCGACTTTCGTAAAACAAACTAGTGTTTTTCCATTTTTTTTCATGCTAAGGAATGAGTATTCTATTATTCAAACACTAAGTTACGGTTAAACAATCAAATTTTTCATATAAATCTGGTTTAAGAAATGTTAGAGCGGATAAAGCATCTAAAATTATTAATACGCGTATGAAAGAGAAGTTTTATATGAGACTCGATTAATCTTTTTTTCTCGCTTCTAAGATCCAGAATGAGGAGCTGAAAGTGCATTAAATATTTATAAAAAGATTCACATTTTAGGTTTTTCCTTCTTCAGAGCTAATGTAGTCAACTTTAAAAATAACAATTTTACTTCATTAATATGACAGCCATACATATTTTTGAAGCAATTTTACAAGTCATACAGTCATACGCAATGCTCAAGATAAGATGCCCTACTGGAGATTTGACGCCTGTTTTTGATGATTCCAATGTCATGGACTTGAACCATTTTTTTATTTTTGCTTTTTATTTCAAGCTGTTTCAATATGTAATTTTTCCGATTCGAAAATTTGTAGGTATCTTCAAAGTATATGGTATTGTTTGGATGAAGTATTGATACAAAATTGCCGTAAGGGTTTTCTGTAGAACTCTTCCGAGCAGTGGGGGAAAGGAAGCTGAAAGTATTTCCCGAATTTCTTAAATTCTGCGAATTCCTCCATTTTTGTGATTTCGGTGAATTTTTTCATTCCACGTATTCCTTGAATTTCCTGAATTCCTTGTATTCGATGAATTCCATGAATTTCATGAATTCCTTGAATATATAAAATTCCGTAAATTCCTTGAATTTCGTAAATTCCTTGAATTCCTGAAATGCCCGAGTTCCTTGAATTCCGCTAAGTTCTTGAGTTCTCTGAATTCCGTGAATTCTCTTAATTCCTGCAATTCCCTGAATTCAGATAATTTAGGGATTTCCAAGACTTCAGAACAATGCAAGGAATTTAAAGGTATTTAAAAGAATCTGAAAGCGTCGAAAGCATCTTAAGCAATTCACAAAGAATTAGAAAGGTTACATACAGTTTAACGAACTCAAATGATAGTAAAGAAATTCAGGCGAATTTAAAGGAATTCATGTGAATACAAAGGACTCTGAAAACGCCCGAGAATCAAGTTTGGTGCAAATTAAATCACTTTTTGAATTTTTGGGCCGCCACTTTTGATCTGACATTTTTAATTTTTTAATTTGGATTTCAGATTCAGAATCAGTGACCCCAAAACCGCCAGAGTATCAAGCTTTATGCAAATCAAAATAATCAGATTCAGAATCAGTGACCCCAAAACCGCCAGAGTATCAAGCTTTATGCAAATCAAAATAATCTAATCTCGGAATTTTCAGGTAGCTGCACCTTTCCAAGAAGTCGAAATTTTCGGGTACCGGCCAAGTATCGGGGTTCGAGCTTTTCACACATCCCTAATTGAAAGATGATTTTACAAAAAAATAATGGTATCATTTTTCAATTTTCTAAACGAAAAGTAGAACATCTGCAGGAATAAGGTTAGATATAAAAAATTTGTTTTTCTAGAACCGTTACTCAAATTGTAAACATATATTGAAATATTTTGTTATTTGAAACATTTTTGGTCTGTCATAATGTACTACGATTCAGAATAGAAAATTCTTGTGCAAGAATCTCTTTCCATACGATAAAAATAGTTTTCGAACAAAGTATCTTTGTTGATTTAACTTTGCCTCTACCGAGGCCTCTATTGTTTAAACAGATGCTTAAATATCTCAGTTGCGGTGAAACTGTTTACGCCGTTCACTTATCCGGAAATGACTTCGTTTAATTTATTTCTAACGCCTTAGTCGTCCGACTTTTCAGCAAAAATAACCAAAATCTTGAAAAATTGATGAGTGGAGCTTGAACAGAGAGAGGAGTTCTGTATGCACCACCTGAGTCACTTGTGCCTACACGTAGACAAAAATGTTTGACAACAATGAGATAAGGGCTAGTATATATACAAGTGGACAATATTAGAGATCCATTCAGTTAAGGTGCAAGATATTCTTCAACAGTCATTCTTGTGCGTCAATACAAAAATGAAGATTTTCTTCTTAAGGCTGCTGTTAATGTTTGGGACGTTTCTTGATCCTGTTCGTAAGTAGAATATACCAAATCAATCATATATCAAAACATCCTCAATCTAGATATCATCTATATTCAAAAATTGGTTCCTCAATCTGAAACAATTCAAACAGATTCTATTATCATCGTGTAGGCATTTCATCTTACTCAGTAATTATTCATTTACCGAATTAAGGGTCATAATAATTGGTATCAAATGATTTGTTATATAACCAATTTTCCAATTTTAATCTTTATATACACACGGTGTCCCATTTTAATCTATCAACCCAAATATTTTATAAAATAGTGTATGTACGAAAAAATGGTTCCAACAAAGGTTAACTAGGACCGAGGGGGACAGAGGACTGTACCATCAATTTTGACCTTGCGGTCAATTTTGAAGGTCATTTGAGGGTCAAGATGACTTTTTAAAATGGAAATCCCTATTTTTGACTCCAGATTTGAAAAGAGCGAATGAAGTGAACATTGTCACGAAACTAGTTGAAATCAAAAACCAAACGAATGCTCAATGCTCACCCCAAATGTGAGAAGCAAGGGGACTCACGGAGAATAAGCACCCCAAAGGGAACAGAACTTACTACGTCCACGTCGTTGTTTCCGAGTAACGCTAAAAGTAAGGTTCTAAGAGCTTTTTAAACAGTTGCCCTTCATTTGACTTCTCTTTAAAAGACTTTTTTTGATTTTTAACCTTTAAATGACCTTGACAATTTACCTGCAGGTCAAGATCGTGAAGGTGGTTCACATTTTTACATTATATCGACTTGTTAAAAGCATCTTAAATGTTTGCTATTCTCAGAACCTCAATTAATTTCAAAAAAGGGCATATGACATAAGGTCAAAATTGATGGTACAATCCTCTTGCTCCCGAACCATTTTTTCGTAGATAAAGTATTTTAGAAGATATTTGGGGTGATAGATTAAAATGGGACACCGTATATATATATATTTGTGTGTGTGTGTATATCGTCCCCATATTTTTGTTTTATGAGGTCCCAAAAAAAAGCAAATGAGTGAAAAATTGGGTTTTGGGAGTTTCTGGCGCGTAAGATATTTTTCAAGGCGGTCAAGGTCATTCTTGAAGGAACTTTCAACAAGGAATTCAATGGTGACCATTATTTTTATTTTGACCATGACCTGCACGGTAATTTCAAGGTCAAATTGATTTTTTTAAATGGGAACCTCTATTTTTGACCCCGAGAACTAAGAGAGCGGAAAATTTTACGTCCAGATATGACCTTGACAAATCGAAAATTTGACCTGGAAAGGTCAGGGCAAGGTCAAACAACGTGCAGCAGGATGACTCGACTGGCATGCATTTTTGAAAAAAATTTCCTGATGAAGGTTCTGGTCATAGGCAAGGTCAAAGTCACCAATTGATCGGGAGTATAAAATGCTACAACTCTTGCGTTGAACATTTTCTTCATAAATGCATGCTGGTCGAATCATCCTGCTTTACGTTGTTTGACCTTGCCCTGACCTTTCCAGGTAAAATTTTCGTTTTGTCAAGTTCATATCTGGACGTAAAATTTTCCGCTCTCTCAGTTCCCGGGGTCAAAAATAGAGGTTCCCATTGAAAAAAAATCAATTTGACCTTGAAATGACCGTGAAGATCATGGGCAAGATCAAAATAAAGGTCACTATTGAATTCCTTGTTGAAAGTTCCTTCAAGAATGACCTTGACCGCCCTGAAAAATATCTTACCTGAGGAAATATTCAGCCGTCCCGGGACTTTTTGGACACCCTGTATATTATTTCTAGTTCATAAAATACTACTATCTACTGATAATGAGATGTTTACGTAAGGTGTTCAAACAATTTATGTTTTTCAAAGCAATTTTGAAAGCAAGACAATAATCAGTGAAATTTAACAGAAATAATGATTTTAGCAATTCATTATTATCTATAATAATATTATTTTACAGTATGCTAGAAAGTTGTGGTTTTTTCTGAAAGATTCAGCTTTTTGTCCAGTTCTTAGTTATAGTGAGATTGAAGTTAAAAAAATTCAACAAACATAATATTCGGAACAAATTATTATTCAGTATAACTATCTTCTTCTATAGCAATGCTAGATAGTTGCTGTTTTTTTCTAAAATTTTCTACTTTTTGTGAATTTTTGACTTAGAGCGAGGTAATAATGAATTAAACTTGAATAAAAGAATTGTTTGAAACCATTTTTATTATTTCAAATATCTTCTCCTATGGTAATGCTAGAGAGTTACGGTTTTTTAGAAATACCCAAATTTTTGTAACTTTTTTAATGAAAGCAAAGTAATAATTAATGCTGTCTAGCAAAAATAATTGTTTAAAGAATTGATTATAGTTTATAACTATGTTCTTCTATATTGATGATAGACATTTGCACTTGTTATTCAGTGAGATAATAATTAACCCACGTGAAAAAAATCTACGGAAAGCGTTCTACGGAAATTTCATACGGAAATCACGCTCCGGACATCACACCCTTGCGACAGGTATGCGAACAACATCTTCTTCGAGAAAATTATGCGACCCACTTTAAAACCTTGCACAAACTGTGGGTTCCTCGAATTCACGAAATTGAGGCAATACCCCAGGTGTAAAAAACACATCTTCTCCGGGGAAGTCTGGGTTTAACAGTACTTAAGTGTGCTTGGAGTGGGTTTCTTGAGGGTACGAGATTGAACTAATACACCAGAGAAGATGTGTTTTTTACATCTCGTGAATTCGAAGAACGTACCCCAGGGACCTTAAAGTACTGTAAAACCCAAACTTCCACGAAGAAGATGTGTTTTTTATACCTGGAGCATTAACTGGAACTTGTGTCCTCGAGAAACCCACTCAAAGCTTCCTATAGTACTGTAAAAACTAGAGTTTCCAGGAGAAGATGTGTTTTTTACACCAAGGGCATTGGCTGGATCTCGTGTCTTCGAGGAACCTACCCCATGGACCCTAAAGTACTGTAAAAATCAGGGTTGGACGTGGGTAGCATGATTTTCTCGAAGAACATGTTATTCGCATACCTAGTGCAAGTGTGTGATGTCCGGAGTGTGTTTTCCGAGAGAGCAGTTCATCAGCGGAAGTCAAACTTAGTCAAAAATTAGTTTGTAGAAATGTTTGTAGAATTTCCGTAAGGAATTTCCACATGGAATTTCCGTAGAACGTTTTCCGTAGAATTTTTTCACGTGGGAATGTAAGTTGACCAACTTAATTGTGTAAAGAATTTATTTTATTATTGTTGATAAATACCTTCTGTTAAAGTAATGCTTGCAAGTTGCAGGTTCTGCTGACATTTTTAGCTTTCCCGTGTCTTTTTCAGTTTGAAACGATTTTGGTAAAAATTTCAATAAATATCAATCTCTTTAGCAGTCACCCCAGGCGGAGTGTGTTTCTATGGCCTTTTATATCTTTACGAATTAGGGTCTCGTTCACATATTCCGACCATTCTTTCCACGTCCTGCACTGAAAAAACAGAAGTGAATTTTTGTTGCGGGAAATATTCAAGTAGATCAAGTTGAATGTTTTCGCATCGGAAGAAAACATGGAACATGGTAACCATTTCCCATGTGGTGGGTCAATCTTAACACGTGAAGTTAATTTTTGTTGCAGTTAAAGATTACTCTGAAATCGCTGTAAAGATTTTTTTTTGTCTGTTTGCCTCTGGGTACGCTACCATTTACTTAACCTCGAAATACTTGTTTCGTCTGTCGTGAATCAGACGTGAATTTTAAAATTTTTCTGAATTTATAAGTGGCACTTTTAGTTTCGAGACTAATCCTTATTTATGGGAATTATATAAACTGTACGTATACGGGAAAATAATTCAAAAGAGAATCGAGAAAAAACGGACTAAGTAAATTGAAAATTTATATTGTATTACTCGCGGGTGAAAGATTCAAATTCTTTCTGATACGAAAGTTGACAAACTGAAACTCAAGAGATTCGTTTGACAATTTGTTACGCAGTTTTTTATTTGGCTCCATTTTCTTAAGCAAGGATCACCGTTCAAAACATGAAAATCCTTCGTTGCCAATCCCAAGATCCAGTTTCTTTAAAATATTAGCATTCATTATATCACATTAAAAATAAGCATAGGTGAAGAAAAAAGGAAAGAAAAAAAATATATATATGAACAACAATAATTTGTTTAAACAATTATTTTTGTTCAATTACATTGATTTGCATCTCGCTCTAAGTAAAAAGGGGATAAAAAGTGAAATATTCCGAAAAAAATTATAAATTTCTAGAATTATTGAGGGAGAATATTATTTAAAAAATAATAAATTGTTTAAACCATTATGTTTGTTAACGTGGAATATTCATTAAGTCACTCTAATTAGAAAATGGACTCTTTAACTCTATTCTGGGAGAAAATAGCCAAATGTGAAAAGAAATGTTTGGTTTCAACTTTGTTCATCTAATATTGACGATTCCGAACAAAAATTTACAAAAACGTCATTCTTCTTCTGGAAGATACATTTTAAACTTAATGTGACTTGCGGAACCTCTAAATATAATTTTTGTTTTAAGAGAAAAAATGCAGTTAATTGTGTAGTGACTCGATATATATATATATATATATATATTATATTATATTATTATTAATATCTCGAATTAAACATATTAAACTTGCAAATTAAATATGATAAATTGGATTTTTTATTTGCCTAATGAAACAATATAGTAAATAACGTAAATTTTTTAATGATTATTTTGTTATAGCAATTACAAAATTCCAAAAAAGACACGAAAATTAACATGATAAGCCAAAAGCGCAAGATATGAAAAAAAGTCAAAATGAGAAAAATTTTTCTTTTCGCACACCCTATTGTTGAAAGACTTTTTCCATTTTTCTTGAAAAATCTAAAGTTCAAATTTTTATCGCCCAAAACAATAATGAAAAATTCCATTTTGCGGTCGAACTATACAAGATACGAAAACAGATGAATAGAAGAAAATTGTGCATTAAAAAAAGATCTACAAATTTGTTATGAATAACTTTTTGATGGGACGCGTAATTTTTGTTTCATTTGTAAAAAACTGATTCAAGAATAAAATAAATCAAATTTTTGGGCAAACGAAACAGACAACAGACAACAGCAAAAGTTCAAACTCGTTATGTAGTAAAAAAAGGTGCAAAATTAAATTTGCTTCTAGAATATGTACTTTCAATATTAAAATTCCCAAGTTTTTTCAAAATTGTCCGGCGGCCAACGCCGCGATGTTGAGCAAGACAAATTTATAGGTGGTTATAGAATACGGTCCCTCAAGTATGAACTCGTGAAAAATTTTTAAATAAAATTGTTTAATTTTATGTGGTTCAGTTTAGAATAATTCTTTGTTTAATTTTCATATTGCTTTTTAATCTTTCTGAATTACAAATCTTTTTTCTTCTTTTAACAGAATACAGTGCTTCCGGAAATGACACCAAACACACTTTTGTACTGGATTATATGTCCAAGAAAATTAGGTTGTGGATAGATGATGCGACTGGATATGTGACAAAAGCTACTTTTACGGGTTCATTTAATCCTGCTTCTAAACGACATTATTCGCCTTATCGCAATTTTTTAATCAGCATTGTTGAGGAGGAAGGCTTTCGATTTGTGGCATATATTAATGAAGATGAAAAACTTTTGGGAGTCCGATCAACGATGGAAGGTAATAAAGTATCAAAAACATTTCAAATCACGCAGAGAGGTCCAGCTCAGGGTTTTAAAATAATTTGGTATTAATTCCATAGTGAAAATGAAAGAACGAGTATTTCACTGTTTAATCCAGATTTTTTTCACATTCTCATCATTCATAATGGGGAGTATGAGATTCATGTGAGTTTGGACCTATCCAGTGTTAGTCAATCCTTGACGTTTTCAGGCACCCTGAATCAGAAAAAATGGCTTCTACAAAAATTTATATCTGTCGGTGTGTCTGTCTGTCTGTAATCTGGCTGCCCGATGACTCTCGATGAATTTTGAAATCGAAATTTCCTTGTGTATAATGAAAATAGCACTAGAAAAGTTTTTAGATTTGTTTTAAATTTGTATCACTTTATGACCAGAAACCAAAAAATCCTACCAATTATGTATATCATTGAAATCATCCAATTTATCAAATTTTAACAAATTTGGCATCGTGGAAAATTTAATTTTCAAAGATTTTACAATCGTGCGAAACAAATTAACAATAAGCTTGAAAAATATCGATATGAATAGAAACAGTAAAATATTTTGTTCAATGAAGACATTTTTTCCTGACCGAAGAAAATATTGTATTATCTGTTTTTTTGAATTTTCATAGAGGAAATGGGAGACACAATATTAAAAAGACAATTCATGCAAAACATTATTTTGTAATAAAAAGGCTCAAACATATTGTGAATCCAAAAATCAGTTATTGGAGAACAAATATATTAAAAATGTTCAAATTATGCAGACAAAAAATTGCATAGAAAGACTCCTTATCAGGGTATACTTCACAGTATACCACCAGAAAATATTTCTATGATATGCTTAATATTAGCAGTGTATGTAAATATGTCGTTCTATGCAAGATTTTTTCGCGCAAATTAAACTTTTTGAAAATATGATTTTTTTATACAACTGATTACTGTATTCACAATATGTTTGAGCCTTTTTGTTCATAAATAATTTTTGCACAAATTGCTTTGTTTTTGTGCCTCTAATTTTCCTCTTAAAAATGCTAATTTTACTTCCACGTTGAAATATGTATAACTGTTTTTAGCACTACAATAAACAACTGTTGCATTATTCATCCCTTTCTCCATTAATATTGCATTCATCAGTTTTAAATACTTCTGCATTTAAAATCATACAACTTAAATAAAAACTTTCAATTAAAAATTAGGGATACTTAAGAGCTATCTTTTTAAGTTGTAATTGCTTAAATAATTTCAAAGTAGGAGTTTTTCATATTCTTTGCGTTAATTAGGAATTGTAAAATGTTTAATTTTGAAGTCGATTATTAATATTTTTTAATGAACAAATGTCTATTTTATTTTCAAGATCCTGAAGCTGACATGTATCTTACTGATGAAACATGGTATATCTATTATGGAGGCGAACGCTTTATGTTGTGGGTAGATCCAGTTACATTACTCGAGCATGATATTAGCCTGTTACCTGAAAATTTACCTCGCGATGGACTCAAACCCAGACTTGTTGATGTTGCTGCCAAAGAATTTTACGTTTACAAAAACCATGAGAGAAAAATTGTGGCAGCCAAGCTTCCACGGCGACGTTTGTAATCCTTAATTCCACGAACAATAATAATCTATACACAAGATCAACAACAAATATATGGAAATTGTGTAAAATTTTCGTGATGAACGTTCCTGAATAAAAGCATAATAATTTTAAAAATACTCTTATTATTGGACTGTTCGGCAGTTGAACAACAAAAGTAAATGTTCACCGATGCACATTATTGGCTAAAATTCAAGTTCTTGGCATGTTGCTGTTTATTTAAAAATCAAATTTTCTATGTTCAGATGTGGGTTTTTTGTTATCTATTGTCATTAAAATAAAAATGTATATGCCTAAATTTTTTTCCTTGCGTCGATATTGTTCGAAAAAGGCTCAAATTCAAGGAATTGGAATTATAGGTGATCATTTATATGAAAAATCTGCTATTTTGAGGTTTTTAGTTATCATTTGTTCAAATATAACAAAAAAAGGAAATTTCTTTCTCTTTAATCACTATACTCGAATCTTTTCTCTTAGATAATTTTAAATTACGTGAAAATTTTTAACCGGCAATCGGTTATTTCAAGCAGAAAACATTTAGTATAAAAGAAGATTTACAATCTTATATATTTTTTTGTTATATTTTATTAGGGTCTTCATTCTAAAATGGTTATTGTTTATAAACAATCATAAGATTTCACAGAATATTTACAATTTACAATATTTGAATTGGTAATATAATCAATAATATCAGCTTTTACATCAGAATTGTATTATTCTGAATACACAACATATTTTTTAACACAAAGTTTGAGGTAAGGATAAGAGCAATGTTGTTCATAACTAAAACTAAAACATAACTGAATTACAAAATCGTTAGATTTTTGAAAATATTAAGTCTAAATGGACCTTTCTAGTTAAGCTGATTGACAATCAAGTATGCTACGATGTTGAAAATCAGGCTAGAACGCATTTTCTTGTCTCTGCCGATAAAAAACAGAAAATAAGTAAAATTAAATACATTTCCTAAACAACTTTAATTTTTCTTCAATTGCTGACAGAAAAATATTAGAAGTTCGTCCAACATATTAAAAAAATTCTTGAGCAAAACACTGGTGATGCAGTTTACAGCATGTTTAGTAAGCTTACATGATACAAGATTTTATCTATATATATATAATTCATTACTTCGAATTGTTTGCTTATATTCTTTTAAACTTTTTGCAGATGTGTTGAGAAAAACTCATATTGACAAAATATTACTAAAATACTAAAAATATTACTAGAGCGAATATTGGAAAAGAAAGGGGAAGCGACCGTAAAGATAATGCGTTTCTGATGAGCACATTATATTTTAAATGATAAAATGCAAAAAATTATAAATAAATTAAGAACTGTTAAGGCGAATTTATGATTTCTACATATAGAATAATTATATGAATGGTGCAAACAAAAAGTAAAATAGTCAGTTCAAAACATTTGCGTTCATGATTATTTTACTGCAAGTTAAATTATCATCCTACACGGGCAGGCTTTTTGAATTTCAAATGTTTAAAATATGAAAATGGAAAAAATCTACATATGCTTTTTTAGAAGGATTGGCAAAGATATCCTCGAATTCGGGTGAAGAAACTTAAAATGTTAATGTATATGTTAAGCAAATGTATGTGCTATCCCATATCAGGAAATCAGTCTGCAGATAGAGCAAGATCCTCATTAAAAAACACGTTTGCGAATCTCTTTTTTTAACAGAATCTGAGGACTCAGGCAGTCTTGCATCCTATAATTCTTGAGAATATGCTGCACTTTCGTGCGAACGTATTGTCTCATAATCAGAAATAGGTACTCTAAAGCGATTGGCATAACTGGACAAATGTGACTGCGTTCATCTACACAAAGGAAGAATAGAAACTACATCATCGCCTGACGATCAGGATATTCAACTCGTAGTTGAAAATACCATTCAACATCTTGGCAATGGAGAAACATATGCATATCTTGGAATAGCGCAAGCGGAAATCGAAAATTTGCGTGCGTTAAAAACGGCCCTTGAAAAAAGGTATCGCCAAATTCTCAGAAAAATTTGGGCTTCCGAACTATCTGGGAAGAATAAGATGCAGGCGACCAATATGCTGGCCATTCCTATACTGGTCTACACGTTTGGTGCAGCAAAATGAAACTTCGATGAGTTGAAGCAACTTGACCGAAGCGCACGCAAGATGATGACAATCCATCGACGCCATCATTCTGATCTTCCGTACATCGAATGTACCTCCCTCGAGATAAATCGGGTAGAGGTTTTCTGAGCTTGGAGTGTCTTCATCGAAAAACGTTTCTGGCTACAGCGTGCTCAGTTCTAAATAGCACAGATTCTCTAATGCGACTCGCACATCAACATAAAGTCATCAATGCTAAGGCCTTTCTATACCGTGCCGCAGATAGGACCGCAGAGGAGCTTGTTCTCTCATTTGATTACAGCGAGACTACACATGGGCTAGCATCACTAACACCTTTGGTGCTCAATAATCGTGTAAAAGAAGCAATACATTCGCACCTACTAAGATAACATGCTAACAAGCCCCAGTATGGTACATCCGAAGGCATTATACGTAGAGAAGAGCTATCGATGGGCCTATCCAACATGCTTCTCAAGTCTGCTAGATTGAGATCGAAGACTGAGGGATTTCTTTCTACCTTGTCAAGACAGCGTATAGACACCTTAGTTTACAGCAAGCACATAGTGAATGTACCTGTAGGCGATACCAATTTCCGAGCCTCCAAGCACGAGGCAGAAACATTCAAACATGTTTTGAGTAAATGCTAAAAGTATACATGCTACGGGTATGCGGAGAGACACAATGCGGCTCTAAAAGTGTTATATTATCATCTTCAACACTTCTGTGTTGATGTGATGCTCGTCTTGCCGTACGCCCAGGGCGAACTGGACTCTGTTGTGGAAAATGACCCTTATGAAAAAGAAGTATTGGTAAGTATTGGATCCAATACTTTTCCCGCGAATAGGTATTGGAATCCTAATACTTCTTCGCGAAAATAGTACTGGTTCTTATACTTACCAATACTACTTTTTCATAAGGGTGACTAGTGTAAGATCTCCTGGAATTTCTCATTCACCACCACTTAATGTATTAGTGCTACAGAGCCTGATATTGTCCTCCAAGATCTGAAGACGAATATCATTTACGTGATTGAATTCTCGGCTCCAGCCGATGGTAATACCAAGCCAAAGGAGGAAGACCAACGGTCGAAATATCAAGCTTGTAGTAGAAATACCATCTTGCCGTTATCATATTCGGCTTTCTTGGAGGTATGGAAGCTTCATTTCTTAGCCATCTCAAGAAAATCCTGGCTTGCTAGCGTCAGACTTAGTCCATCGCGAACCGGATGCAAAAGGCTGTTCTTCTGGGATCACTCCATCTGGTCCGTCAATAATGTTCCTCATGACATTCTACCAAGATTGGTAGCTCGAAAAAAGTATCCAGAGGTGAAGCCTTCATGTCCAACCGTCCAGTCTGCCACGTAATGCTATCCGCGGCTAAAGACAGGACTCAAAGAAACAGTGTTGTACGAATTATCTTGCGTAAATTTACCGCTCTTGCTTATCTTCTGGGATAGAAGAAGCAGAAGGGGATGACGTACACGTTTCAATTGCGTCGGGATTGTTTGCTTTAAGGAACCATGCTCTTAGCTTCTTGAGCCTACAACTTCTCATAATAACATGGTAGCTCTGAAAAGCACGGTAGCTCGGAGAAACATGATAGTTCTAAGAAACATGGTAGCTCTAAGAAGTATGGTTAGCTCTGAGAAAGCATCCAGAGACGACTGTTGTAACCTCCAACACTCGCAACCGCTGTGTAAGATTAACAGCGGGAAAAGACAAACTGCAAACTACACTATGCTCCTAATTTTCTACCTACAGCATCACCGCAAATGATTTAAAAACGTAGAATTAAAGTGACTTATAGCATCCTTATCTCATCATTCACTTGACTCAGTCCGTGGCTATGATGATGGAGCGAATGATGGGGAAAAAACCAGTCTTTGCCCAGTATGTCAAATTGAGCGCACTGCTTTTATCAGATCCCTTGAGTGCATAACAAAAATGCGTCCGTGACTGATAATATATACAGGGGCAGCCCCGTCCAGACTTTTCAAAAGTAAAAATCCAACTCTAACAAAAATGCCTTCGACATATTGAGCTGTGACCATCTTAAGCATGAGACATTATTTCATAATAATAATTATAATTGCCAATTTTTCATTAACAGACAAATATTGATGAATATCTAAAAAAGGATCTTTTCGATTGAAAAATTTCAAATTGATTCGGTTAAGAACGGAATATTTTAGACTATGCGGACTACTGAATCTCTAGTGTCTTCATAACCGAATTGTTCTAAGTACAGCTTACTTCCTTGCAAATGGCAGAGGCCCTCTCCTGAAAATGATCAGGAACCACAAGATGATTAGCAAAGGAGCGTTCCTCAAGCCGCAAAGCAAGCGGCCAAAACCCTTGGCCTGAAATTCAACATCAGAAGTGAGGAGAGTTCATTACTCCATCTAGAATCTTCACTTCTAAAAGCCTAGGTAAAGAAAGCAGATATTAAAAAATTTCACCAACAGCTACTCGACAAGAAAATCTTTTCACAGTCCTTGTCGAAAAAGCAAACTTTGGTTCTCCTCAGATCATCAGGGCCTAATTCAGGTGGAGAGAGTTTCATTTTCGCATGGTAGGAATGTGTCATTTCCACCTTAGTATACCATGGCCACATTTTATGTCAAGAAGTTCCAAGCGATAGGTGTAGAGCGTGTCATGCACCCACTGAGTACCTAGAACACATACTATCGGGGTGTCCCACCCACACGGAAACGACGTATATCTACAGACATAATGCGGCCCTAAGATTGCTTTATCACAATCTTTGTTGCTCTTACGGTTTTGGCCGCGACCCTGTCCTGCCGAACGCTTCAAGGGAGGTAGAGTCAATTGTTCAAAACGAGAAGTGCCAAATTTTCTGGAACTACGATTTTCGGACAGCAGTCTCCGTTGTACACTCGAGGCCTGACATCGTCCTCCAAGCCTTCGAGAAACGAACTATATTCGTGATCGAATTCTCGGCTCAGTTGGAATATAACATCACTGCCAAGAAGACGGATGAAGAGGAGAGGTATCAAGACCTTGAAAGGGAGCTGCAACGACTATACCTAAAATATTCGGTTAGAGTAATTGTCCTCGTAATCGGTGCTTTCGGAGGTGCGAAACTATCATTGGTTCGTCACCTCAAAGTATCATTTTAAGATGGCAGTTGCTCCCAGTGGGACCCTGCGGTGGTTGTTTAACTTCTTATTTTAATATATATATATATATATATATGTTATATAATTAAAAGTAATTTCAATAGCCAAAGCAGATCTCAGATAACATATTTGAGAAAAAATAAGATTTCCGTACCCCTTCGCCCTCAAAAAAAGCCTCACTTAGTTAATGGACGCTTCCTAACAAAGGGGATAAAATGTAAACCAAGCAGAGTTATTTGAAATTTCAAAAATATCGAAAAATAGAAAATAAGTTCTACTACGACTATTTTCATATTTTTTGTGATTTTTTAAACGTTTAGAAAAAGTGTTGTACTATTGATATTTTCCGAATTACTATTGACAATTCACTAACTTAATTTGAGTTAATGCACATCAGTAAAAATTAGTAAAAATTACTAAATTAAATTCCAGAAGTATTAGCTACTTCGACGGTGCAAAATTTTAAAGTATTATCTATCCGTTTCAAATATATTAATTTATTTAGAGCTAAATATATAATATGAACGAACTTAAAGAATTTGAATTGACTGAATATAAAATCTTTTTCTCTCGCTTCTAAGATCCAGAATCAGGAGCTGAAAGTGCATTAAATATTTCTAAAAAAATGCACATTTTTATGTTTTTCCTTCTTCAGAGCTAATGTAGTCAACTTTAAGAACAACAATTTTACTTCATACATATGACAGCCATACATATTTTTGAAGCAATTTTACAAGTCATACAGTCATAAGCAATGCTCAAGATAAGATGCCCTACTGGAGATTTGACGCCTGTTTTTGATGATTCCAATGTCACGGACTTGAACCATTTTTTTATTTCTGGCTTTTATTTCAAGCGGTTTCAATTTGTAATTTTTCTGAATCAAAAATTTGTAGGTATCTTCAAAGTATATGGTATTTTTTTGGATAAAGTGCTGACTCAAAATTGTCGTAAGAGTTTTTGTAGAACTCTTCCAAACAGTGGGGGAAAGGAAGCTGAAAGTACAATTTTATATGCATTCGTCATGACAAATATATTTTCTCAAGTTTTTTATCACGTTTTTCGCAATTATCTCTAATCTTTCATGTTTGAAAATGCGAAATGATAGAGTTCGTTTAAAATAATTATGATGATTGACTTCACCTTATACGACAGGATAAATAAAAAAATGTAGCAATAATTTTTGATTTTCTAAAATATAAACAAACCTAGCTCGACTTTTTCAAACATAAAGTAGTGGTGAATGAATATTTGTTCCGCAATTACATAATTAGGGCGTATTTTCCTACACTCGTCGTGAACGTGAAAGAATACAAACAATTTCGTGACTTCAAACGAAAATGAATATTTTCTATACTATCAAGCTTTAATTGTGTCTCCTGAGAATTTCGACATTTTATTACTTATTTAAAAAATTTTCTAGGTATTGAAATTAATTCTAAATAATATGCAATATCAAAAATGATTTCTTCTTTCACCGACAAAGTTATTAAAAATAAGAGAGTCATGACTTGATGGAGACCATGATTTCAGTTTTTCCTACTGCAAAGGCAGAATTTTTGTTATTTTTTCACCTCCTTAAAGCATTGGAAAAAATAAAAACGGTCTTGTATAGTTTTGTCTGCATTTTGTATTATACAGTCTCCTAATATTTTTTTTTGACTCAATCCAGTTATTTGCCTAGATTTCAAGATATTACATTGAAACTTATGTTAACATCTGACTATGAAAAAACATTCTAATGATACAGATTGAAATATTGAGAAAAAACATTGAAAATTGCATACGATTCACCTATGTTTATGGGACATCTAATTTAAAATCTGTTTCATAACAAACCCTGGATTATAAATCGTCAACCAAAAAAATTAATTTTTTCAAAAGTAGTTCCACTTTCAACCTGAGAGTTGCATTTCAAACCTAAATAGATGAATTTTTTACAAAAACTGTAATATTTAATATTTCAATCAAAAAATAAAAATATTTTGGGAAAATAGAACAAGAACAAAAAAAGGCTTTTGCATGAAACTTTGCATAAAAAGGCATAAACAGAAATTATCGTAAACTTCGTGTAATGATTATACAATAACTTAAAACCACCTAAGTAGATAAGAAGGTTTCTATAGAAACCCAGAAAATTGAAGAGGAATTTTTTTTTTTCGGAACAATCACCCAGAAAATGATCATACATAATTTCTGAAAACACGGAATTCAAGGACTTAAAGAAATTAAAGGACTTGAGGACTTCCTTGGATTCCGTGAATTCCTTGAATTTCGTGAATTGTTTAAATTCCGCGAATTCCTTGAATTCTGTGAATTCCTTTATTTTTGTGAATTCGGTGAATTTTTTCATTTCCGTGAATTCCTTGAATTTCACGTATTCCTTGAATTCCATGTATTCCTAGAATTTCCGGAATTCCTCGAATTTCTTGTATTCCATGAATTCCATGAATTTCATGAATTCCTTGAATATTTTAAATTCCGTAAATTCCTTGCATTTCGTAAATTCCTTGAATTCCTGAAATTCCCGAGTTCCTTGAATTCCGCTGAGTCCTTGAGTTCTCTGAATTCCGTGAATCCTCTTAATTCCTACAATTCCCTGAACTCAGATAATTTAGGAATTTCCAAGACTTCAATACAATGCAAGGAATTTAAAGGTATTTAAAAGAATCTGAAAGCATCGAAAGCATCTTAAGCAATTCACAAAGAATTAGAAAGATTACATACAGTTTAACGAACTCAAATGATATCAAGTAAATTCAGGCGAATTTAAAGGAATTCATGTGAATACAAAGGACTCTGAAAACGCCCGAGAATCAAGTTTTGTGCAAATCAAATCACTTTTGGGATTTTTGGGCCGCCACTTTTGATCTGACATTTTGAATTTTTTAATTTGGATTTCGGATTCGGAATCAGTGACCCCAAAACCGCCAGAGTATCAAGTTTATGCAAATCAAATCAATCTTATCTCGGAATATTCAGGTAGCTGAAACTTTCCAAGAAGTCGAAATTTTCGGGTACTAGAACCGCTTCGAGAACCCGCAATTTCTCGAACTTTTGCAACTTCTCGGCCCGGCTCGACTCGGAGTGTTAACAGCTTGACTCAGCCCGTCCAAGTATCGGGCTTTGAGCTTTTCACACACCCCTGATTGAAAGATGATTTTACAAAAAAAATTATATAATTTTTCAATTTTCTAAACGAAAAGTAGAACATGTGCAGGGATAAGGTTAGATTAAAAAATTTTGTTTTTCCAGAACCGTTACTCAAATTGTAATGATTATATTGAAATATTTTGTTATTTGCAACATTTTTTTTCTGACATAATCTACTAAGATTCAGAACAGAAAGTTCTTGGGCAATAACCTCTTTCCATACGCTAAGAATAGTTTTCGAACAAAGTATCTTTGTTGATTCGACCTCATCTCTACCGACGCCTCGATTGTTGAAACAGCTGCTCAAATATATCAGTGTCGGTGAAACTGTTTACGCCGTTCACTTATACGGAAATGACTTCGTTTACTTTATTTCTAAGGTCTCAGTCGTCCGACTTTTCAGAAAAAATAACCAAATTCTTGCGAAATTGATGAGTGGAGCTTAAACAGAGAGAGGAGTTCTGTCTGTACCACCTGAGTCACTCGTGCCTACACATAGGCAAAAATGTTTGTCTAAAATAAGATAAGGGCTAGTATATATATATATACAAGTAAAAAATAATAAAGATCCATTCAGTTAAGGTGCAAGATATTCTTCAACAGTCATTCTTGTGCGTCAATACAAAAATGAAGATTTTCTTCTTGAGGCTGCTGTTAATGTTTGGGACGTTTCTTGATCCTGTTCGTAAGTAGAAAATACCAAATCAATCATATATCAAAACATCCTTAATCTAGATAACAAATACATTCAAAAATTGGTTCCTTACTCTGTAACAGTTTGAACATATTCTATTATCATTGTGTAGGCATTTCATCTTACTGAGTAATTATTAATTTACCGAATGAATGGCCATATTAGTTGGTATCAAATGATTTGTTATATAACCAATTTTATTCCAAACATCTTGAGCTTACTCCAGCAACTCTTTATTATCGCTTACTTCAGATTGGTTCAAATTTTTGTGAATTTTATTCAGAATCTTCAATATTAGGTGAATCAATTTGAAACTGAACAGTTCTCTCGCCAATGACACATAAGTGAAAAATTGGGTTTAGGGAGTTTCTGGCGTTAATTATGATTTTTTTCGGGTTTTCCTAATATATATTATTTCTAGTACATAAAATACTACTATCTACTGATATTAGATATTATTTTACACTATGCTAGATAGTTACGGTTTTTTAGAAATATCCAACTTTTTGTACTTTTTTACTGAAAGCAAAGTAATAATAAATGCAGTCTAACAAAAATAATTGTTTAAACAATTGATTATAGTTTATAACTGTGTTCTTCTATATTGATGATAGATAGTTGCTGTTTTTTCCAAAATTTTTAAATTTCTGTGTACTTGTTATTCAGTGAGATAATAATTAACCCGCGTGAAAAAATTCTACGGAAAGCGTTCTACGGAAATTCCATGTGGCAATTCCATACGTAAAATTCTACAAACATTTCTACAAACTAATTTTGCACTCAGTTTGACTTCCAGTGATGAACTGCGCTCTCGCAAATCACACTCCGGACATCACACCCTTCCACCAGGTATGCAAACAACAACTTCTTCGAGAAAATTATGCTACCCACTTTAAAACCTTGCACCAACTGTGGGTTCCTCGAGGATACGAGATTGAACCAATACCCCAGGTGTAAAAAACACATCGTCTCCGGGGAATTTTGGGTTTTACAGTACTTTATGATACCCGGAGTTAGTTCCTCGATTTCACGAGATTGAACCAATGCCCCAGGTGTAAAAAACTCATTTTCTCCGCGGAAGTTTGGGTTTAGCAGTACTTTAGGGTGCTTGAAGTGAGTTTATTGAGGATACCAGATTGAACCAATACCCCAGGTGTAAAAAACAAATCCTCTCCGGGGAAGTTTGGGTT